>JAMKQA010025848.1:0-38383 GCA_024699735.1 Posidonia australis
GGGGGGGGGGGGGGCAACGCGCTGGGACGCGCGGAAACTCGAGGGGAAACGAGCGGAAACGCGTGGGGAAACGCCGACGGCAGTCTACACGGCTCCCGGCGGCGAGAGATCCGACAACGGCGGCGGTAGGAAGGTTTCTGTCGTCGTTTTTTTTTTCTTTCTTTCTTTCAGAAAACCCTTGGCTCTGATACCATGTTGAAAGTAAAAGAAGAAAAGTAAGTCTGTTTATTAACCCTAAACAGAGTATTTATACAAGACCTGGACATAGGTTAAGATAAATGGATCCTTAAACGGATCCTACAATATGCAACCCAACTAACAAGATGTTATCGGGATCCAATCGGTGTTGAAAAACATTAGAAATCCTCCAAAAAATAGTAACCTCGATGAACAATAAGAACCACTTTTAGTAGATGTAGATACCGGGAGTCCAGCAGTAGTGGCCACCAGATCGATGTCGATGGTAGTAGGAGATGGCTTCTAGGCACCAATCACATGTGTGCCAGTAGAGAAGATGGCGATTGGAGCTGTTGGTGACAAAGGAGGGGTCAGACCCCTTACAGCAGCTAGACAAGCCTTGAAGAGGCCTATCGGCAAGGCTTGATAGGCCCTGACGTCGACAATGGGAGCTTGTAGGAGGCCTGATGGCGGCGGAATCGGGCGGAGTCTTGCCAAGAAGCAGATCAAGGTCGGATGACCCTTGACGTCGACAAAGGAGATCTGAAGGCTACCTGGTGGCAATGAAACAGGGCAAAGAAGCCCCTGTTGGCGGTGAGACGGGGTCGGGAGGCCTTTGTTGGCGGTGAAGGAAGGTTTGACTGAACCCGAAGGAGACAGAAGAGGGGTGGGGGGTACTTAACGGCGTCGGAGGTGGTCGAAGATTAGGTTGTCGGTGTCGGAGATGAGGGTGAAAGTGGCCGACAGTTAGGGCTTCTTCTTGGACTCTAGTATAATGGTGGAGAGAAGAATAATGTTATTCTTCCTATTGGGTCCACATATTACATATATATAGGATTTGGATAAATGGATATCTTATTACCCTATTACATTACTCAATATATAATACTCTAACAAGCTTAATAACTGCCTTTTGACAATCCTTTAAAAAATATACAGTATTTATAATTGAATTTATTTATCTACCAATTAAACTTTTACTCTTATGGTATTTGTACCACTATTGCGAATTGAACATGCATCATAGTTCATTTTTTCGATTAAGCATACTTTGAAGAGTAATATAATTTGTTACAAATCTAATGACTCTTGGATGAATCAAATCACTACTACAACACTTGGATGACGTCACACAAGCCAATAAATATGAGTGGTTGTAAATGCAATTGGTTATAACCTTTGCATCTCTTGCTGTTTTCTCTACCAATGTCGTTTTTCAAAAGTCTTTAAGTATTAGATTAATACATTGAGCTGTGTATGGTGTCCAATATATGTCATATTTTTTCATAATCTTGGAACTAATTTTTTTAAAATTACTTTTATTGTCAATAACAATCTGTACTACATTTGTTATTTCTACTTGTTTAATGACTTCTACCATTTGTTTGTATATGTATTTGTAGTATTTGAGAACTTTAGAAGCATCAACTGACTTCAAGAAAATGATACGACCATTACAGTAAACTATAAAGTTGATAATCTTTTTTCTTACGATACATGTCTAACCATTACATATGATTGTCACCTTATAGGTTAGCTATTGTCGTTTAAAGTCATCAATGCAGGCTTCTAATTCTTTGTTCTCTATTTTTAAGGTGTTTATTCATAATCTTATGTTCGGTTAGTGTCTTTACTCTAGTACCTTCCTATACTACAACATTAAGCATATGTTGTATAAATGGTTTTTTTGTTTTTTTTGTAGGGAAAGTATTAAAGAACATATATTTTGTTACAGTTTAACTAACGTTTTCCTATCATTTCCAAAGATATATTTATTAGTTATCTACTTTGAGACTTCATTTCTAACTATTACTGCGTTTAGATTGTTGTATCTTTGATTATACATTTTGAATATTTTAGTAATGCCTTTACCCTTATTCGTATGTGTACTTTGATTATCATTGCCACTTCTCTTGTATGTTGGGATACTACTTATCCCATGGTATTTTAGTAATCCACTCTCTATGTCATTATTCATTTTTAGACTCTATTATTATTTTTCTATACATTTGTCACTCTTCTAGAGTGTCACAATCTGTAGAATGTATCATATCATCATCTAAATCTAATATGAGAATTGCATGAGAAGTATCTTCATTGAAGAGAATCTTATTGAGCCTTTCTTGTCACTTTTCTTTACTTAAGTGGTTTTTAATAGTTCTTTGACTTAAACAGAAACTGTAGATGGGTACAATTTACACTTAACTGCATTACTGTATCCGTTAATTAGGTGTTGCTTTAATCTTATTATTCCTTCATTATTTATTTTCTTTTCGTAGCATCAGCATTATGTTTTTTATTTGTCATTGTTGATAGGATATACATGCAATCAACTTGAATTATTTGATTTAAGCGCCTTTATATTATTATGACCACCATTACTTTTAGATCATGAGGAGTTTGACAATATGAAGGTTGAAAATAAAAGATAATTGTCATTAATTTAATGAAATAATACATTTAAATATTTTCTAATTTTGTACTTTTTTAGTATTTTTTACGGTCATTCTTGATTTTTTTAAAATTTTTCTTGATTTTTTAATTAATGACGTAACATTCTGTTGTTTTTTAAAATTATAAATATTTTACTTTTTTCTTATTTAATTATGTATTTTACTATTTTTAATGATTTTATAGAATTATTAGGTTAGGTCGATGTATTATTAGGTTAGATCTTTCAGCTATGTAATATAAACATACAGTTTATATAATTATATATCAAGTTATTAACATCGAGATTCAAAATAGTAAAATAAACATGAAAATAGCTTAGATCTATGTAATATAATGTTAGATTTAACTAAGGTTTAGGTTAAACTTAATATCTACATGTGAACTTAAACAAAAACATGAAATTGCATATTAAGACTTAAGATTTAGCTTAAGAAATTGCAAAGAGATGAGGAAATGGATTATACATTTATACTTTCACGAGAAAGATGCGAGAAAAGAGAAATTGAAGAGAAAACCACCATTACCCAAGAACCTTGGAAGCTTCACCGGAGATGCACATTTATGGGGAGGAAAGGAGGAGAGAAGAGAAAGGAAAGAGGAGAGAAGCTATATTGAAGATGCAGCAGCTAGCAATGGCAAGGAACAGCAACCAACGGAGGAAGGAAAGCTTGCTAACAGTAGAGAAAGGAAAGGTAGCCAGCAACAATAGTGTCGCCCGTGTTGGTAGCTTTGAAGGACATGTCTATCGATACGAGTTGATATGATGAAACATGTCGACATTCACCATCAAGATACTGTATTTTCCGACTTACGTATATGTATCTTGTCACCTAACTAACAAACCAACTTGTGTTGATGTTTAGTTCTATGGTCACGTTTTAAGTATGGTACCAAATGTTAACACATATCGATGAAATTTCGCCGACATGTGCTGGTCTTTCAACTTACTGACACGATAGCGATACAATATCAACTTAGTAATCTTGTGATCCAAGGTGAATTCTTTTACTGCGTTTCTACCAACACAACACTGACATGATAATATTTCACTGACACGTGTCAGTTTTTTAGCTTGCCGAAGTCAGACGTGGAATCGACAATTAAAATTATGCAGTCAATGTCCTTGTAGAGAAGTTGCAATGAGTGGACAACTTGTCATCTTTGTGACTTTATGCTTAACTTTTAACATTACCTTTTAAGACAAGACCCTTTTTTATAAAATAACTGTTCTTGAAAGATCAATGGCAAAGATAGATCATATTTTTACAGATCCCTGAAATAAAGGTACTGCCCCACTCTAAGGTATAAGGCTGACTTATAAGCTCTAGAAGATGACTGAATATGTTTCCAGATGTGAACATTGGAAGGACCTTCTGCTGTCAGGATATTTTCCAGATGTTAGAGGCCGTAAAGTAGATGGAAAGATGCATCATTCAAATGATGTGAAAATTTTACAGAATTGCAGAATGATATTTTATGCACATTGCTCTATGAGTGTCATGTAAGAATGTTATACAATAAAACATGTGTATTACATCACTATGGTGGTGGTTATACATGCCTAACTAGTGTTTCTACCACTTGGTCGTTACCTTTATCGCACAAATGTATTATCAAACTTTGTGAAAATATTTTAAATTATTCCTTCATCCAAAATTCAAACTGAACATTAGGAGATTCTTTTTTTGACCCAAATTACTCTAGCAATCTATTATAACAAGTTTGGAATGACTTTTGATTTAAGAACCAGAACACCCTTTTTTAATTAATTTTTATTTATAGCATTGTAAAGCACAGCTTGAAAATTGCATCACTTGTTATGAAAGAAATTAGCTTTTAGTCTTGGGGTCTATTTGGGGGAGCTTCTAGGATGTTAGTTTTTGGATTTCATGGTTTTCTAGGTGAAAGTATTTGTATAAAATGTTAGAGGCTGTAATAGTAGTGCAAACAAACGAGATTCTGAACTGAACTTTTGCCACAAAGGACAATATAGTTTCGACTTCTATGCTCTCACAGAAAAAGAATAATCATGAGCTTCTCCTAGCTTTTGGAGAAGCTCATTCAACATTGTTTCTAGTAGAAGTTGTAATTGTAGACTCTAGCATAAGAAATAATATATAAATTTCAAAAGCTCAAAATGGAGAAACTCTGTCAAATGGACCCTTAGTAAGTTATTGTTGGGTTTCTGATTGAAACATGTGCAGAAATCTTTTCAGATTTACAATATTCAATAAACACAGCAGTTTTTCTTTTTTAAAGACATGATGTTATGCTGTTATCTGCATAGAATTGCAACTACGCTTTCCTAGGAAACTACTTTGTTCTATTAGTTGGATGTTTTTGTCTTTATGGGTATTTGCATTGATTTTTCTCTGTATCTGGCATGTCTGGGTGATGTTTGCAAGGAATTTGATGTTTTTTTATTCCCTTGGCAGCTTGTAGCTGATTACATCAATCATTCTGCTGAGCTATTACAGAAGAAAACATGTGACGATGTGATTAATGCATTGCAAATGATTTCAGATGCACTGCTAATAAGTCCACAATCGGAAGGCTTGATTGAAATGAAGGCAGAGGCTCTCTTATTGGTTAGTTTGTTTCTGAACATTGGAGAAACATTAGTTCTATCATATGCCACTAAGATAAATTAAATTGTTTTCTTTCTGTCATTCTTTACCAATATCTGAAGTCTTGAATCAATTGATCAGTTTGGAAATTAAAACAGTAATTTTCTTCTCATACTTTCGCACCAGAGGTACTGGGCGGCTGTATGCCGGTTTCCCAGAATATTGGTTGCTTGGAAACTTATTTAGCTTTTGCTGAAATCTGAGCAGCTAAAGAGATATGAAGAAGTGATTGAATTATGTGAAGAGACTGTGGAGTCTTCTCAAAGAAATTCTTCTCTTTTTTGTGCTGATGGTCCACTAAACGTGGAGGAAGCTGAAAGTAAAAGATTTCTTCCTTGTAAAGTTTGGCGTTGGCGTCTGATTTCTAGGTCACACTTCCATATAGGAAGACTTGAAGAAGCTCTTGGTTTACTTCAGAAGCATGAACTAGTGGGACCCATTTCAGAAAAGTACGTTAATTCACTCTAAAAGTTTGAATGTGGCTCTTGGTTTCGAAAGCTTTCAATTTCTTGTCATGATTTCTGGTTATCTTGAATGTTCTTTTTCAGGTATGGAAACAAGTCTCTGGAATTTTTTGCATCATTTTCTATCACTATACAGGAACTGCTGCACCTGAAAGTATGTATAGTCCTTGTTGCATTTCTCCCTCTTATTACCAATATTGTGTCTTTGTTGTATGATTTATGAGCAGCCCTGACGATTACCATGTTTGTTTATAATGAGCAGAAAAATATCTCAAAATCTGCTAAATGGATGCCAGGCTGCTAGCGGTCATTAATTATCGTGTAGAAAGATGCCTTTAATTTCATTCTGAGTTGAAAAAAATAAATAAAACAAGACAATGTAAGAATTATCCAACAGACTACAGCCGCAATGCCATAATAACAGCATGTGGGATTGACATTTAGTTAACCTAGTATTATCTTAATAAGCAAACTTTGCATGGTATTGTTATAGTGTGAACTGCTGTGGAATTGATGTACAATGAGATTCATGGCGATGTCCTGCTAATGATAGGTGTCTTATTTGTTGACTGAAATTCCTCAGACTATGATTTGGATTCTATAATTTCAAACAAGTCTTGATATGAAGTGTTATTCTTCTCTATTGTTGTGAGCTGTGACACCTAGATACTTTCAGAAAGGAATTTCATTTGATACGTTTTGAGATGGAGAGGTGTTTACATTTAATGTTCATAATCTCAAAAAAATATAGATGAAAATGGATTACCTTTTCTACAATTTCCTAAAAGCATTCCGATTTTGTCAAAGAAGATGTTTTAATGTCGTAAGATTTCTGTCAAAAGCACCAATATAATAGGAAAAAAATGCCCTCTTACAAATTATATTTATCATGGAATATGTGATACTTGTGGTTTATGTTAATAAATCAAATAGAATTTCATAATTGTTTTTGAAATACTAAAATCCTGGGTTTCACAAGCGGCTTAGTTGGCCTGTGTCATAAAAATTGTTGACTAAAGTAATCCTAATAATGGTAGGAAAATTTCCAATCTCCTTATGCTAGGGAATTGATTTCTGTGAAATTTGGATAGTATTACAAATTAAGCAATCAAACAATGGAGTGAAATTATTTTAGATTCAAAGATTCAATTGCAGTTTCAATTCCATTATATCAAATTTGCCATGATCGTCTAGACCGAGGGGGTGTAATACCTACAGTTTGTATTGGTCAACTACGGTTATCTACTGCTGGTGACTATCATGGATTGGAACCGTGGTTTGCCTCCGCAGGTTTGGCTTGTGTATTACCTGTGCATTGTACAATCACGTTTTGTTAGTTCAGAATTTAGAAATAATGTAAGTTTTGTATTGAGAATTGATTCCCATTTGAGTGTAATCTGGATTAATTGGGATTTGATTACCTATAATTATAAATTTATCTATTAAGTAATTATGATGGATTGTAGTTATTTTTCCTTGTTGTGTTTGTAGTTTCTCTCAAGTTCTCTGTATTGTGTTGGTATTTTGGTGTGTTGCGATCTCAAAATGCGTGGGATCTAGGAAAAGGAAGAAATGCCAAAACGACACAGTAATGCGTAATCTTCACCATCATGTTGCCGTCTCGCCTAAGATGCACACCATGCCCTGTGACGATCAGTCTGTGTTTTCAAGTAGCTGTTGGCAATAGGAGGTTAATAAAAGAAGGGGTAGGTGTCGAGAAGAAGGAAACTAGAATCAAAGAGAGAGGAGAGAAAATCAGAGCCTGAGAGCAAGAGAGAGGGGGAGATGAGGAGAAATTGAGGCTGTGAGGAAGGAAAGAAAGAGAGTTTGTCGGTACATAGAGATTTCATAATTTTTGGAAATTTTTAAAAGTATTTATCTTGATTTTTGGATGATGTAGTCATTGTTTTCTCCATTGAGCTCTCTCTTTGGATTTCTGTATCTCGAGCTATAAACATTGGATTTTTGTCTCAAATGGTAGATTACTTTGAACTCTTTGTATCAGTATATTTTGTGGAATTTTTAGTAGCTTGTAGTGTGTTCGCCTTTAGTTCCTAAAAAGAATGATTTTTGGGTCGTGTAGTTTGTAGGTTTTGGTCTGATTGTAAGCAGGTGAGCCATGGATTGGTCTTTCGGATCAGACCCGTGGATCACTATCGTGGTTTGGTCTCACGGGCCAGCCTACAAATCACTATTGTGGGTTAGTCTTGTAGTTCACTACTGTAGTTTGGATCTGTTCCAACCCTAGAGTGGTGGTTGTGGTTGTTATATGATAGTTTACTATAGATTAAATCATGGTTTTGGTTTTGTGAATGATTTTACGATATAAAAATGTTTTGAAAAGGATGTATATGATTTTGAAAAAAGTTTTTCGTGTTTTTTAGATAGTGTCATGTAGTTGTGAAATCGTATCAGTGGACTAGGGGTATTGGATACCTCTGAGAGATTGGGTCTAGTAGGGTCAAGGATTAGAGTCCCTTAGTCGTGTTACTGGAAGAGTTTGGGGTTAGAGTCTCCGAGACTGAAGTGCCTTGTAGGGTCCAAAGTTAGAGTCCTTAGGGAACCTAGGCACGGTGCTAGCAGGATTTGGGGTTAGAATCCTCGGGTAGCTCGGACACTAAGGCCTGTTCATGGACGCATCTTGTGCGATGAGATATATATATTAGACTTTTGCATGGCGTTGTCCTCTGTTGAAATGTAGTAGGGACCGGGGTCTCGTGACTAATTGTGGTTGATTGGTCGTCTGTGGTCAAAGTAGCTCGACAGGTTTTCGTGTTGGATGTGTGTGTTAAGGTTTTGAGATTGTTTTAGTCGTGTTTTGACTTCACGGAAATGTATAAATTGCTTTCAAAGACGCATGTGATTTAAAGAAAATAAAGATTATGATTTGAAAGACATGTTTTAAGAAAAGATTTTTTGATCGATTAATAGTTGTACTTTGTTAATTTATTGTATTTATTAGCTTATTAGTTTAATTTCCTACAGTATTATTTGTTTATTTAGTTAATATTAGCTTTGGGTAGTGTTGATGCTTGTTTGTGGCATTAGGGGCGTTAAAGGGGGACAGTCCTCCATTATCATGGTTAGAAATAGTGCAAAACGATCTAAGCATACATAAGGATGTAGTGCTGGATAGTGGAGAGAAATGAGTCATGTTGACCCCACATAGTTGGATTAAGGCATGGTCGTTTTTGTATCATTGATTATGGTCCTTCATGGTAAGTTTGTATTGAAAATGAGGACTTGCATATCATACAGGATCTGTCAGTTCTTACCAAATTGATGAGATCACTTGAACACAAACTTGTCAAGGGCAGTGTGTTAATGCTGTGTGGTGACTTGGGACATGCCATAGCTGGGTGTTGTTTTCCCATAATTGAAAATAGCTCTATGTTCCTTTCCCAGAATCATATTGATCTTCTGGTGTTGTGGCAACAGGGGTAACAAAAAGTGGAAGGGACGTATCAACATGAGAGGTTGAGAGTGCAAGAGAGAGTGTGAAAAAGAAATCACATTGGCACTTTTAAGTGTATCGGAAGTTTGATCTAGGACACTTTTATGATCTTGATAAGTTTGTGCTTGATATAAGGTATTGGCTTATAAGATAATGGTTATGTCTTTCTAAAGATCATGTACTACTGTGTAACTAATTGTATTCACAATTTTTTGTGTGGTTCTTTTATTGTTTCATGATCCATCGATATAATGTTTTAGAACTTTTTCTCTAGGTTCCATTTTGCTGTTTTTTGTTTTTTGTCTACTGACTTCTGTCGTCTTGGTGGACTCTTTCATCTTTGTTTTTATCTTTTGTTTCTTGCTGGTTTTTTTATCATCAATGTAATTTCACTTCTACTGCTCCAAAAATTGTTTCATGATTCATGTTTTTAAACAAAATTTAAGGTTTGGTATCAAATTTGTGTAGGAAATTCTCTAAACCACCTTGGATGCTCTATTAATTACTATAAAAGAAACTTGTTATGTTCATGACTCGCACATGATATAAAAAGAGAAACATGTTGGCTCACATTAGAAAATGTAAGGATTTGTGATTATATATAGATGAATTCTTTTAACTCATTGTTAATTACTTTTGAATTGGATGTTCATATTTAAATATGACATCGGAGCCTAAAAAAGGTCCATTAGGTCAAGTTCACATCCATCCATACTTAAAAGTGACATCTATAGGATCTAAAAAAGTGACAAGGGGTAGTATTCAAATGGTCCTACATTGGAAAATGTAGGGATCAAACTTTTGATTATATATAAATGTATTCCTCCAGTCATTTCTAATTGAATTTGAATTAGATGTCGATATTTCAATAAAATGAAATTTTATATATCAAGAGAGCAATTTTTGTGCTTTATTGAATATAATGCATAAGAAATACAAACTCCTATATAACATCGAATTAATGCATTATAAGACAATATTGAAGAAACATACGATATCAACTATAGAAATAATTGAATATTATATTGGATGTAAACACTTATACTGTAAGAAGGAAAAGAGAGACCTTTGTTATAGATCAAGACTAAGTACATATACATAGTAGTTGGAGTACCCACACCTAGTAAATGGATATCTATATAACCACTTATTTATAACCCATCTAATATACTCTAGTAACTCTAACATTCTTCCTCAAGTTAGAGTATACAAATTTACTATGTCCAGTTTATTACAAAAAGACTTAAATTGACCTATAGTTGCAACCTTCGTAAACACATCTGCAAGCTAAATAGAGGAAGTAGTGAAGGGAATAGTGATTAGTCTATCCATAACGGCATTCCACACAAAATGATAGTTCATCTTGTTGTGTTTTGTTCTTTCATGAAACACAAGATTGTTAGTAATGTAAATGGTTGTTTGGTTGTCACAAAACATGGGCAGGAGACCCTTAAGAGGAAAACCAAACTCAGAAAAGATCTAATCCATATCATCTTACAAGCTGTTAGTGTCAAAGTTTTATACTCCGTCTTTGCACTTGATCGAGAAATGACATTTTGTTTCTTGTTTCTCCAAGTAACCAGGTTTCCCCCTACAAAGGTACAATATTCAAAAGTTGATTTTCTATCTCCTCGGTCACCTGCATATCCAGAGTCTGAGTAGTCAGAAATATCTAAATGACCATGACAACTAATCGAAGACCTTGTTCAGGGACATTCTTTAGGTAAGACAAGATTTGTAGGGATGTCTTTCAGTGTATCTCCCTCGGTTGATGCATGGATTGACTAATCAATCGAACTGCAAAAGTGATATCTAGACGTGTCACTGTAAGGTATATAAACTTCCCAATTAGACGCTAGTATCGTCCTACATTCTTAAGCACATCAGAAAATGTGTCCTACAAGTCTACGTCAGAATCAACAAGAAAGCTAGATGATTTACAGCCAAGCATCCCTGCTTCCTTTAGCAGATCGAGAACATATTTTCTTTGAAACAACATTATTTCATCTTTAGCATGAACAATCTCTATCCCTAAGAAATATCTAGGTTTATCTAGATCCTTTGTCACGAAGTGTTTTTTAAGAAAAGCTTTGCTCTTATCAAACACCTATTTTGTCACTACCAGTAATCAAAATATCGTCCACATAAATAGCCAAAATAACACAACTTGTGGACCTCTCTCTAATAAATATCGAGTGATAAGAATTGTATCTTTAAAAGCCAAATTGCATTGCAATCTTGCTGAATTTATTGAACAATGCATGTGGACTTTGCTTGAGATCATAAATTGTTTTCTTTAATTTGCACACATACATCTCCTCCTGAGCAACATATCCAGGAGGTTCTTCCTTAAAAATCTTCTCAAGCAAATCACCATAAAGAAAGGTATTTTTAACATCTAGCTGATACATAGGCTACTGCTAATTGACTGCAACCGAGAATAGGATATGTATAGAGTTGAGTCGTACAACAGGATAGAATGTCTCGAAATAGTCAATACCATATGTCTGTGTGAAATCGCGTGCAACTAGAGGGACTTTATATTGATTGACAATGCCATTGTTGTTGTACTTAACAGTAAATACCTAGCGATAGTTAACAATCTCAACATCAGTAGGTGGAGTGACAAGATCCTATGTCCCACGAGACTGTAATGTAGACATTTTTTCATTCATAGTCATCTTCCATTCAGGTATCTGTGACACCTCTTGATAATTTCCTGGTATAGTAATAAATAACAAAGATAAAGTAAACGTCTGATATATAGGATGTAGGTGATCATAAGTAACAAAGTGAGAGAGGAGATGTGCAATGTCACGAGTATCTTTTCGGAGGGCAATAAGAAGGTTAGACTTACAAGAGGTAGCAAGTGTAGAAGTGGGGGCAAGAAAAGGTGGACCTGCATCAGTGGGAGTTGGCTGGTCGATTCCTTGATTGGATGGTTGTACTTGCTGTTGTGGTCGTTGAGAATATACTTGAAGAGGAGGAACAGGAGGAGGTACTGGTTTAGGTGGTGAAACCGACTTTGTAATAGAAATACTCAGTGGAAGAGGAAATAAGGGGGAACTTGTAGAGGAAGAGAAAGGAATGTCCTCGAAGAAGGTGATATAATCAGAGACAAAGTACTTTTGACTCACAGGATCATAACAACGATATCCTTTTTAAATACGAGAATATCTAACAAACATACAACGAGTAGACTGTGGAGAAAGTTTATCTAGATTGGGGTAAGTATCCTTGACAAAACACACATCCAAAAACTTTTGATCGAAGAGAGAAAAAAGGCTTTTGAGCGAACGAGACAATAAGGAATGCTTTCATGAACAGAAGAAGGCATCCGATTTATTAGATGACAGGCAGTAAGGATGGCATTAGCCTATAATTGTGGAGGAACTTTCATTTAAGTCATGATAGTTCTAGTGATATCTAATAGATGTTGATGTTTACATTCGAAGGACAGGAAGTTTGATGCATAATTTCCTGAACTTCACACATAAGAGACACATTATGCTGTATGTATTTAAGAGCATTGTCAGTTCGAAACACACGCAATGGTTCAAAGAATTGAGTTTTTATTTCATTAATTTTTTTTTTGATAACATCGACTACATGAATTTGATCCTTTAAGACCTAAGTCATTCTAGAAAAATCATCAATAGAGACAATGAAATACCTAAAACCTTGAACAGATTCAATATGACATAGACTTTAAACATCAGAGTGAACTAACTCCATGGGAACACGACTCTGTTCTTCTGACGTGGAGGGTATGAAGATCTTCGATGCTTCTCAAGTTGACAAGACTCACACTAAAAATTATTGACCAATACAGATGCTAGTAAAAGACTCTAACTTTTTTACGGACAGATGACCTAGACGACAATGCTACAAAAAAGAAGATCCAACAGTGGACACAGTATAAGCATACATGGTAGGCGATTTGCGACCACTGAGGTAGTATAAATCATTCTACTCAGGTCCTGAACCAATTCGTTTCTCAGTCTGTAATTCCTATATAAGATGATAATGGAGAAAAAGTATTACTACACAATTATGGGTTTTGGTAAGTTAACTAATAGAAAGTAAATTAACTGGAAAATTAGGTATATAGAAATGTCATGAAGAGTAAGGTTATTGGGTAGAGACACATTTCCTTGTCCATGGACAGGTGAATGCGTTCCGTTGGCTACTGTAATAAGAGTAAAAATAGAAGTAGACACAGAAGAAAAAGTATGGCAAGTATTGGACATATGCTTTGACGCATTTGAGTCAACTACCTTGTCTTTATCAAACGTCATGAACAATGTTTACGTACCTAATGGAGTAGTGTGTGTAGCAGTAGTCACCTGAGCAACTGGAGTAGATTGAGACTAAAGGAAACGAGTGTACTCTGCTTGAGAAATCATGACAGTATCCTTAAAACTGAAGGGAGTCGCAAAGTTGTCTTCAATAACATTATTTGTCCAAAGTGAATTACCAAATTTTGCTTAACATCGATCCAAAGAGTGATTCGTACGGTTACAATGATCACACTTCAGATTACCCTGTTGGCCGTCATGTCCTCCCTTTGAATTACGACTCCGTTGATGGCGTTGACCACGTTCGGATTCACGACCATGATCAGAGATACCCAAGGTAGACTGATCGTTATGCACCATAGGAATCCCAATAGATACGTGCAACACACGAGAGAAAGCAAATGTCAAGGAAGGAATAGAATCACCATCAAGAATATGACCACGCACTTGAGAAGTTAACTTAGGATGAAGTGTCGATAAAAATTTTGCAACAGCAAGCTCCTCCCGATACTCACACATGACTTTGACATCAGGCACCAAAGGCTGAAGCATTTCCAATTCATCTAGAAAAACCCAAATAGAAGTGTATAGTCCCTGAACAGACTGGTCGCCTTGATGTTGAGAGTAGAACTAATCATAGATCTTAGTAACTTGTGCAATATTTTTTTCCTTAACGTAGGTAGCTTTCAAGGTATCCCAGATAGTCTTTGTAGTTGGAAGCATCACCACACTGCAAGAGATTTGAGGCTCCATTCTGTTCAATAACCACGTGATCACACCATAGTCAGTAGCTAGTCAATCCTCATATTCCGACAATGTAACATTAGGAGGATCTTGTGTAATATGCTTAATCTTCTTATAGGCACCCGAAAAACCGGAATAGACTTTGCCCAGATAGTTGTTGCCATTGAGCTTAATAGACGTACCACTGAGAGTATGGAAGAGAACATCATCGGATGCAAGGCCCAAAGAGGATGCCATTAGTGCAATAGTACACACAAAGAGAGATAACGAACAACAATCAGGGAGCAAAGCGAGGTAGAGATCAAAAAACCACAAAAAAAAGAGAGAACTCAAACGTGGCAGAGAGTTGCAATAGCCTAACAAACCATCCCACACTGGTGACGAGGGCTATGCATGTCACTAGGGAGTTGTAGATGACCCATCAGTCAACGGGAAGGAGAGGATAGTGCTCAGAAGGTGCCAGCGAGGGTGCTGGAGGCCTGAACAGCCACTGTCGACTGCTGCAGAGGCTGGTTGGAAGCACCGGAGGTGCCCTGTAGAGGAGGAAAGGCAGGAGGGACTGACAGTTGATAGCAGGAGGCCTGGAGGGGCCGTCGGTGGTTTGCTGGCGGCCTAGAGGTGCCAGAGGAAGCTTATGGAGGAGGAGGGGCTGGTAGGCTTGTTGGGTCACAGGAGAGGTAGGAGAGAGGGCTGGATGTGGTCGGTGGTAGGAGAGAGGGGTGGGGGCAGGTGGGGGAAAGAAACTAGGGTTAGGATTTGAAAAAAAACCTAGTACTCTGACACCATGTAAGAAGGAAAAGAGAGATCTATGTTATTGATCAAAACTAGGTACATATATATAGTGGTTGAAGTATCCACACATAGTAAATGGATATCTATATAACCACTTATTGATAACCCATCTAATATACTCTAATAACTTTAACACAAACAAAGTGTAATTTAACAAAATGTTGTCATGATTTAACAAAATATAATCGCAAATTTTAACAGAATATAAGAAGTACACAATCAAGTATACACTATCAAATGTAATGTCTTAAAGAATATGTGATCGATAGGGGTGTCGGTGGTTGTTGGAAATCCAAAATCGGATTCAAGACCATATTCAGGCGAATCCATGTTTGGATTTGATGAAAGTGGATTTGAATACAGATATCGGTGTATCTGATTCGAAAACATTTTTTTCTGCTCTTTTACTTTAAAAAGTCATCTTAACATCAAATATACATTATAATGAGAATATACCTTAAACGTTGAATATAGATAATAAATATGTGCCATAAATATTTTTTATCAATTTTTTGGTTCAGATATATCTGAATTCAAATAGTACCCATTGGATCCAGGTAGTGATTTAGGATTGCAGAAAAATTTGGGATACTGTGGTATTTGATTTGTATTCTAAGTTCTCACCATTTACAATCCCAGTGTTCAAATGTGCACGCTCATATATGCTTATTGTAAGAAACATGTAATCTTGATGTCAAATATAAAGATTGTGGTATTGGATATGGAGTCTAATAATACATGATTAGACATTTATTGTATTGTCAACTTGATACATGATTAAATGTCAGAATCAATAATAAGCATGATCCACAAATGAGATCTACCTAAAACCCTTGGCGACAAAAACAAGATTGCATACACTCTACCCAAACCCCTATCAGTGATCAAAGAAAGGAGCAAAGAGAAGCCTTTTGGTGTCCGGTAGCTGCTTCCTTCTTAACTTCATTACCAAGTGAGCGGTAGTACTTAATCTTATCCATATTGATGTTTTAGATGGTGGTTGTCAATGGAGAGTAGTTTTGTAGATGAGAGGTGGAGTGTAGTTCATTAGCTTGCATGGGGTTCTCTACATAAAGGTATAACATCCCCAACCCCAGCTTACTCCAATTCTGTGTGGTCATTCGTAAAAGCTTCGACATTTGCCGTTGTCTGACTGTTATATTCTTGATTGGATGGTATTTTAACTCTTCATGTTAGTCAATTTGAATCTTGGCACAATTTGATAAGATTTGATCTTTTGGAAGCGATTGATTTTAATTCAAGCACGTTATAAATCAAAACTTTTGCATGTTCCAACATTATCTTCTTGCCCTTTGAAACTGTTAACAGGGACTGGAATTTGTGGTGAGCTCTGTATAGACATAATGATACAAAAGGAATTTTTTCCTGTTGTAGTTATCTGCAATATTTTATGTTGCTGTAGAATACATGTTTCTTCTCAGATATCTAGTATTCTTCTGATATCCTTTTCCTTTTTTATTGCAGAGTGCAGGAAATGATGCATTCCAGGCTGGCAGGCACTTAGATGCAGTTGAACATTATACTGCTGCTTTAACATGCTCTATTGATTCGCGCCCCTTTGCTGCGATCTGTTTTTGCAATCGTGCTGCTGCATATCAAGGGCTTGGTCAAATTACTGATGCCATTGCAGATTGTAATTTAGCAATAGCTCTTGATGCAAATTATCCAAAGGTTTGTTGTTTTAGTGAAGTACTGTAAGTTGTTCGTCGTCAGTGTTATTCCTGTCATAGAGTCAGTTTCTTGTTGGTTAAACTACAAGTTTTTATGTACCTTTTTTCTTACTAGCATGTTTCTCATTGCCATATAAAGTGACATTTGTTTGAACTATGCACCATGATTAACAGTGTATTCTGCTAAGGAGGGCTGTTTTTTTTGTTTATAAAAGGCTTTTTCCCTGTGGCATTGCAGTGGCTCTTTTACTATTACTCCATTTTGGTGATTTCAACTACTAATCATGTTGACATTTGTATTTTTCCTTCTATACATGTGTACAGTTTACCTTTCTTTGATTTTTTGATCTCCTGTTGTAGAAAGCCTTTATCGTTATTATTTGGATTACACCACTGTCGGGAGAGAATTCATGAAAGAAAGTTTATGAAGTTTAGATATCTGCAAGATTGTTATAGTTTCCTGGATGAAATTGAATTGTTTATCATTTAGAATTTTTATGACAAAATAAAACCTTGCATGTTGTTTGAATTTTGAAATATATCTGAACAAATTTCATATACACATTTATTTTTCTGCAGGCAAACCACTTTGGAAAAATAAAATAAATAATGATTGTGTGCTTTCCAGTAGAAACATTATTAGACCCATATCTTTTGCTGCTTATGGGTGCCATCCATTTCTAAATTGTTCCTGTCATGTCTCAGGCAATTTCTAGAAGAGCTACCTTGTATGAGTCGATCAGAGACTATGATCAAGCAACTTGTGATCTTGGCAGGCTAGTCTCTCTTATGGAAAAGCGGTCTAAAGATAAAAGTAATCAGTCTGCAGCAGTGGGAGGATCAACTAAAGACAGGGAGACTCTAAAACAAGCTCGCCTACGTCTTGCTAGTATTGAAGAAGAAGCTAGAAAAGGAATCTCATTGAACATGTATACAATCCTGTAAGTTTATTGAGAAATTTTTTAAGATCATTTTGTTTTAGAGTTTATTTTTATTTGCAGTCTACCACTAAATGAGTCTTACTGGGTAGACCATTTTGGTTTTTGGGACCCTAGTTACAGTAGTAATTTATCTGGTTTCCTGTTTGCATGTGTAATCTTCAAGTCTTTTGTGTCTATGGCTTCCTGAGCCTTTTACTTTTTTCATAGTGTGGTTTTTATAGTGTTTGTGCTTTATGGAACCATGGTGATTATGATTGGACATTTTTTGTATGATATTCTTCACAACTGTCAGTAATTGGCTTTGTTTGGGACCTGGAAGTGCTCAATTGAATTCCATAATTCTATGATATGCAATGTTGATTCCACTCTGGTTGATTGGGTATGTGAATCCGTCAGATCTGGCAACCATTCTACCCTCCTCTCAGACACATATAGCATCACCACCTTAATTCCCTTTTTCATATGTTGTGCCGTCCCCTGCCAATTTTTTCTGAAACACTCCACCCCTGTTCTTGTCCTTTTTGTATCTTTTTCTACCTCCCTCAATAATGTTCCGCTGTTCCTAGTACCAATCTTATCTCAGCTGCCTGATCACAAGGGCTTAAACAACCATTATACAAAAACTCTGGCATTCTTTCACTCTCCATTCTCCACAAACTTCATATGTGCTCTTCTATGTTTTCCAAGACTATGACTTCCCATTATTTGAGGCCATTTTGCCTTAGAGATGAATATACTTACTAAATCTTGCTAGACAGAACTCTAAATGGAAGTTACAATGATTTCTTGCATACGAACTGTATAGGTTGAGCAAAAAAAATCCTAGTTTATCATATATTTTGGAATTTTACGTTCTAAAGTTTCGAGAGCTTCCCATGTTTAATGCACATGGTCTTGTTAGATTAGTTGAGTTATATGGATCCTTATATGGGTATCCATTTACTATTATGATTTTCATATATGTAGGAGTTTAGTAATGCTTTTTTAAGTTTTTTGAATAACATGTATCAAGAGCCAAATCCTAAATCTAACCCACCCTCACCTATCACCGGTAGACATTGTTGGCTAGACATTCTAGCAGGTCGTCGCCAACAACATCCCCTCTCCATCTCCTTCCTAGACTGCCACTAGGAAGAGTTGACTGATGTAGCAGTTTTGCTTGTGGTAATGTGAAGAAACCTTAGCTCTTCTTATCACTCTCTATTGCTCTACAACGATGTAATTACTGTTGTGTATAGCACTTTACTATTTGCTTCACGTCGCCTTCAGTGTTGAGCATGGTTGATGGATCGAAACCTTTTGTTAGTTCCACCTTATTAGATTATTTTACGAAGAATTTGGTTGAAGCAACTGTAAAGTTGAACAATATCAACTACTATATGTGGTCTTAGGCAAGTTAGATTACACCTATTGTATCACATGCTACTACTTTTGGGTGTATTTTTAGCTTCTTCTGGAAATTCTTAGGTGTTAGATTTTAGTGCTTCATCTCACATGATTGGTAGTAGAAATCTTTTTCTTTTATTATGTAGTACATCCTTTATTTCTTCTATTTTCATTATTGATGGTAGCTAGTGTCTTGTTAGAGGAGTCATCAAGGCTTCTTCCCGTCTTTCTCTTAAAAATGTTTTATTTGTTTCTAAATTTCCAGTTGATTTGTCATCCATCAGTAAGATAACCAAATCTCAATACTGTTTTGTGACGTTCTTTTCATATCAATGTACTTTTCTATATTTGTATACTGATAAGAGGATTAATTTGGACCATAAATGTAATGACACATTCGAACTAGATAGTATGGATACTCTCACTTGGCTTGTTACATTTACATCTATTTTAAAGTCTTTCTTATTGTGGCATTATCGATTGGATCATCTATTACTTCAAAAACTTTAGTAAACTCTGTTAGAGTCAATTGTAGTGTGTGTTATTGTTCCTTTGAATCTAAATGGGTTATTGTATCCTTAAGGTATTTCATCATGAACCAACAAATATACTCTATTTCCTCCCTCACGGCCCAAACCAATCCTCCTCCCTGCCACTGATGGGATTGATTATGAGGAGATTTTCCCTCTAGTTGCTCGTCTCAAGTCCATCAGGGTCCTCTTACTTGCTCTCAACCATTCATGGGAATTGTGCCAACTAGATATAAAAAATATCAATTTATATGGAGATTTGATTGAGTCTATTTTGATGGAGCAGCCTCCAGGGTATGTTGCTCAGGAGGAGGATCGTGTGTACAAACTCAAAAAAGCAATCTATGGTCTGAAGCAAAGTCCCAAAGCAAGGTTTGAGAAGTTTTGTTTGGTGGTGCTTGCTGGTGGTTTTCAAAGGTGTGTAGTGGACCATTAAGTATTCTACAGGCGTACAAGCAGTGTATGTATTATCCTAGCTGTGTATGTGAATGACATACTGGTTACAGGAAGTAATGTGTAGGGCATTGCAGAGATAAAAAGCCAGCTTCTTAGTTACTTTGTGACAAAAGATATGGGAAAGCTTCGTTATTTTCTTAGGATTGAGTTTGCCTATGAATATGGCAAGATGACACTGTCATAGAGGAAGTATGTGTTGGATTTCTTACAGAAGACAGGTCTTTTGGGTTGTAAGCCATAGAATACTTCTATTGAGGAGACACAACCCTTTTGGGATAGTAGCTTTGAGTTATTAGAGGATTTTGGTCAGTACAGAAGATTGATTGAGAAGTTCATCTATTTGATTGTGACCTGGCTTGATATTTCATATGCAGTCAATCTCTTAAGTTAGTTCATACATGAACCTAGGAGAGTACACTGGACATGTGTTTTTCGTGTTTTGTCTTATGTGAAAAGGACTCCAGGAAAAGGTCTAGTTTACAGGAAAACTGGTCACACCAGAATTATAACATACTCAGACTCAAGATATGCAGGTGATAAAGGGGACAAAAAATCTACATCTGGTTTCTACACCTATGTGGGAAGCAATCTGGTCACTTGACGCAGCAAAAAGAAAAATGTGGTGTCGAGGTCCAGTGTAGAAGTAGAATACAGATTCATGGCTCAGACAACATGTGAGATGATGTGGGTGCAATCATTGTTAGAGTAGCTAGGTTTGGTGTTGAGGTGCCTATATCTATGAGATATGATAATCAAGTTGTTATCTTTATTGCAAACAACCCTACATTCCATGAAAGAACAAAGCACATCGAGGTTGACTGTGATTTTGTGAGGGACTTGGTCATGAGAGGAGTCATCTTGACTCCTTACACAGTCTTCAGAGCAGTTAGCAGATGTATTCACAAAGGCGTTAGTATCGTGTTGTTTAAGTCTTTATGTGACAAGTTGGGTATGGTTGATATATATGTTCCAGCTTAATGAGGAGTGTTAGAGTCAATTGTAGTGTGTGTTATTGCTCCTTTGAATCTAAACGGGTTATTGGATATTCATTTACTGTGGTGATATCTAATCTCTCTATTAATATGTAATCTCACATACTCAATAGATAAATAATTGTCTCCCAAATATTCTATCTTTACAGACTCTTCTGTGGATATTGTTATCTTCTTTTGATTGTGAATCGTGTTCATTGAGTAAGCATCATTGTGTTGCTTTTTGAAGTGAACCTAGTATTGTCAGTTATAGTCAATTTGAGTGGATCTATTTTGATATTTGAGGGTCTTGTTGTGTTTTGTTTGTATCAGGATATCGCTATTTTATTATTTTTATTGACGATTTCTCTAAAGTCACTTGATTGTACCTTTTGAAGGATAAGACTCATGTTCTCGATATTATTAAAAAAATCTTCAATGAAATAAAGACCTAATTTTGTGTTGTTATTCGTATACTTTGGATTGACAATGTTCTTAAGTTTGTTCAGTATGATGTGAAAAATCCTGCTCTTCTCAAAGTATCATTTACAAACAATTTGTACTCATGCCTCTTAACAAAATGAAGTATTTGAGAGAAAACATCGTTATATTTTAGATATTGCTTGTACAATCATGATACAAATGAATGTACCAAAATACTTTTAATCTGATATTGTTATGACTGCTACCTATCTCATTAATAGGATATCGTCTACTGTTCTTCACGAGGATATTCCTTTTCGGAGACTGTCCTTATCGTTCCTCTTTTCACTTATCACCTCGTGTGTTTAGGACTTGGGAGTGTCTATTTTGTGCAAATTTGAACTCTTGGTCGTACTAAATTGTCTCCTAAGGTCGTGAAATGTGTTTTTATAGGCTACTTTAGGACTAAAAAATGATATAGGTGTTGCAGTCCTACTTCAATAAAATACTTTACTTTTGTCGATATCATTTTCTTTGAGTCTACACTTTATTATAATTCTCCACAATCTAGTGATATTGCTAGTATTGTTTCTCTTCCTCTACTTGTCAATATATCGATTAATACTTTATAGGCTCCTGGTACTCGCATTACTATTCCTTTAGAGGTGTATACACATCGTTCAGGAATATAACCATCACCTCAAGCTCCTACAACTGCAGCACCCATGCCTACAAATCCATCTCCATCATCCTTTGATTCATACCTTTCAATTGCCTTGTGTAAAGGTCAAAGGCATATCCTTGTTCATTTTATTTCAATTTTTTTTTTTGATATGATCACCTTCATTTCATGTATCATCAGTTTGCTTTGTCTTTTTATTTTGAGTCTGTTCTTAGAAATTATATCAAGGTTATGTATGTACTACATTAGAAGGCTGCAATGGATGAAAAAATAAATGCATTGCTATCTAAAGGAACATGGCAGTTGGTTCTCCACTAGCAAATATAGCCATTGTTGGGTGTCAATGGGTTTATACTAACTAGTACAAACTAGATAGCTTTGTAGACAAATATAAAGCAAGATTGGTTGTGAAAGCGTTCACTCAGGCATTTAGTGTAGACTATGGTGGGACATTCTTTCTAGTGACTAGACTTAATTTCATTTGACTTTCCTTTATTGTCGTCAATCAATCTTAGAGCATGTATTAGTTGGATGTAACAAATGCCTTCTTCTATGATAATCTAATAAAACAAAGTGTTTATGGAGCAACTTCAAGGATTTATTACTCAGGAGGAGAGCAAAATTTGTCTTTTTAAGAAAGATATTTATGAACTTAAACAAAGTCTAAGAGTATGGTTTGAGAAATTCAGTGAGGTGATATTTTTCATCGTTGTGTAGTAGACTATTCTGTCTTTATCAAGCAGACCAGCATGGGTTATGTCTTACTTGCTGTGTATGTTGATATTCTGTTGACAGGTAGTGATATATTTGAGATTCAAGAAACAAAGAAATATGTTAGGAAGCAATTCATTACAAAGAATATGGAAAAATTCAAGTATTTTTTGGGTATAAAGTTTGCTCACAACAAACATCGTTTAATCCTATCTTAGGGAAAATATGTTCTTGATTTACTTTAAGAAATCATATTACTAGGATGCAACTATTGAGCATAATGTAGGTTTTTAGGATAATTTGTCAAAACTGTTTGATGATGTGGGTAAATACAAAAGACTAATTGGAAAACTTATGTAACAGTTACACAACTTGATGTTTCTTATGCAGTGGAATGGAATTATTAAGTCAGTTCATACAGAAGTCTAAGATGGTTCATTGAAAGACAGCACTTAAAGTACTTGTAGATGTTATTGTAGATGTTAAGAATTCACCTGGGAAGGTCTTATCTATAAGAAGCATAGACATATCAAAATTGAACCATATTTAGATTCTAGTTATATAGGAGATAAAGAAGATAGAAAATCTACATCAAGATATTATACTTATGTAGAACGAAATCGAGTCACTTAAAGAAGTAAGAAACACAATGTAGTGACTAGATTTGAGTATAAACTAGAATACATATTCATGACACACGTTGCTTGCGAGATGATGTGTCTTAAATCTCTCATCATATAGTTGAGATTTTTTTAATCAATCTCCAATGCCAATGCATTGTGACAACCAAATGGCAATCTGTATAGTCAACAATCCAACATTTCATGAGCACACTAAGTATATAGAGGTAGACTGTTATCATGTCAGAGATGTTATGATGAATGACTATATCTCCACTCCTACTTTATCCTTTGAGCAACTTGCAGATATATTTTCTAAGGGTTTATCCTTAAGTTATTTTGAGGATTTATGTAATAAACTGAGCTTGTATAATATATATGTTCTAGTTTGAGAGGTTGTGTCAGAATAGGTGGGTTATGTGGATCCTATTTGGATATCCATTTACTATTGTGATCTCTTATATATATGTATAGGAGTTTTGTAATGCTTTTTGAAGTCTTCTGAATAACAACAGATCCTAACTATCTTGCGCATTCAATTTAAAGTGTAAAAGTAAGCTGAAAACTACTGAAACTTTCTGTTGGCTTCTCGGTTTTTAATATTATTTTAGATGTGCTATCCCTATGTCATCCACTCTAGTCTTTTTTTCTGTATGCAGAGGAATTGAATCTTCAAGCAGTGCTGCAGATATCAAGAAGGCATACCGCAGAGCTGCACTGAAACATCATCCGGATAAGGTCTCAACCCTCTCATATGTATATATTTAAATCATTCATCATTTGTCACTAAATAATTTTTGCTCTGCACTGTACAGGCTGGTCAGCTCCTAGTGAAGGGTGAGAACAGTGATGATAGTGTCTGGAAGGATGTTTTTAACGAGGTGCACATGGATGCTGACCGTCTTTTCAAGATGATAGGAGAGGCATATGGTGTACTCTCAGACCCGACAAAGGTTTGCAAGTTATTACGAAGTCATATCGATATTGTGGTGGTTGTTAGGGCACTACTTGGTTATAGATAATTTCTAATGTTGTCCCATATAGTTTGTGGTTACCTTATATCATTAAGTTTGTTAACTTCTATTTACCTGAACTTCAAAACATTCTCTTCTCAGCTAAACTATGCTTATTTTTAGTTCTCATGCTTAATTGTCAAAGGTTTGCATTTTTCAGCGCATGCAGTACGATGCTGAAGAGGAAATGAGAACCATTCTCAAGAAGGGTAATGGGATGAAACAGAGAGACCCTGAAGATTTCCAATATGGCCGCTTTGACAGAGGCAGCAACAGGAGGTATTCAGAGAGTCCCTGGA
This sequence comes from Posidonia australis, assembly GCA_024699735.1. Lineage (NCBI taxonomy): Eukaryota > Viridiplantae > Streptophyta > Magnoliopsida > Alismatales > Posidoniaceae > Posidonia > Posidonia australis. The sequence continues at coordinate 24,734 of JAMKQA010025848.1, forward strand.
GGTCTCATGGAAGTTCACATCAAAGATGGTCAGAATATTCATATTACAGTCGTCACTGAGGAAATAACAGATCCATGGTCATTGCATTCTTATAGAAGTAGTTTGAAACCCATCGTCCCCTGTGGATGGTCAGATGGGCTCAACCACCCCTTGAACTAAGAACTTTTATCACTGATGGACTTCACAAGTTTCGCTATCCATGAATTGTGATGAAACGATCTGAAATCCCAGAAGAATTTGTCTATAAATCGTTGAGGTGTAAATACAAGCGGATTTTGATATGAAGGTTAAGGTTTTCCTAGCAGATAATTCTCGAAGTGTATCTTGTGGGAAAGCTCATGGATAACCCAAAACTTCTCCAAATTTTTCTATGAGATGGAAGATCGCCCGTGATGCTGATGGTGCTAATGTATGTCGTAGCCATTTATGTCTCACTCAATTCACTTTAATCTAATGTGTATAATATTGTTGTATTTGCTAGCAATTTTGGGGATGCATATTTGTGGTGGACGAATTCTACTTCAATTTGTAAATTGGTAAACGATTGATTTTATTTATTTTGCTGTGCATTCAATATAATTTATTTATTGTTATCTGCAACAGATATTTCTATCATTTAATAAAGCTGATAAAACATATTTCGATAATCCTATAGACAAGGTGTGTATTTTCCGTAATCATTATGTGCAGATTGAAGGACAACTATTTAGGAGGACTTAATCCTAATAATTAATATCATACTCAACTGCCGAAGTAGTACTTGTTGAAGATCATGGTTGGCAGACGTGAGATGACCTAAGCCGGAGCGTGTTCATAGCCGTATTGACTACAAAAGCACATGGGTAAGCTCTTCTGTTACAACCTACCAGGATGCCACCAAATGAAGTAGGGAAGAAAGTGAGTGCTCTAAACTTTACATGAAAATCATAGAGGACAACGGCAAGAGTTTAAGTACGGACGTCTAGTCCTTATAAACAATTGTCAGGGAGGGGACAACAAACATTATCAACAACTAAGTCGGCAAAAAACAATTGTAAAAAGTTCAGTTAAGTGGAGATTTCTGGTAATATGGAGTACAAATTTGAGCAATCATATTACAGTAACCATTCTAAAAAAAACATGTTAGTTGGAAGTCCTTAGTTTTTACCATTTCTAGAACGCTTCACGTAGATGTTATTAGTTGTGTTCTTCTATTCAGATTCTTCACATTCTGCACCAAAAAAAGTGTTGTCATACCCCAACAAATCTTGGGATATTGTCATATTTTCTTTCAATATTTGGACTTTTCTTGAACCATTTTTATTGAAGTCTATTAATTACCATGAAATAACTTCCTTATGATCATCACACATATATTTCAAAATAAAAAAGAGAAAAATTACATATAAGAAATTCATATATCAATACTGAACGAGGAAAATGATTTATATGTACTCATGTGTGCTTGAGTATAATGTTAAGATTAATATATGATTTTCACGTATGTTCTAATATAATGTTGAAATTAACATGTAATTAACATTCATAATGTTGAGAAAAGTATCAGATTAAACACATATATTATCGAATATAATGTTGATAAACATATGCTCAAGTGTAAATGAAATTTTTTATGTAAGGCGTAAGATCAAATATGTGTATAATTGAATATGATATCGATAAAAATACACGATTTATTGTAAAAGAAAATGCAAGATCAAATATACATATAATTGAATATAATGTCGATAAAAATATATGATCTACATTACTCAATAATAGCATAAAGTTTGACATAAATCAAATATTGTGTTGATAAATATGTTACAAAATATGTCTAAGTGTGAAATTAAATATAATACTGATTTAATTATGAGATTAAACATAATTTAATTAGATTAATATCAAAATAAATCAACTATAATGGCAATATAAATTTAATTTATGATATCATATTCTATCACTATGACATGTCAAAAAGGATGTATTTGAATATGGTGTTGAAAGAATATAGTAAAGGAGTGACAAACATATATGAGCGAAATATGAAGTCAAAGAAATATATGTAATTATGTGTCAAATGTATAGATTTGTATTATTGAATAGAATGTTGAATAATATATTATATGCCAACATATACGAGTAATATGAAATATATGAATCATGTGTCATGCATACGAGTTTGTATTATTGATTATAGTATCAAATAATACATGGACTAACATTGCATATAGAGGTAATATAGAATACGTGATTTAAGCATTGCATTAGTACCAATCTATCATATACATGAAATTTAAAAATATATGCTACCTTATAATGGGGCGATCTTGAAAGGGAAAGGGAAGACCTTATATGTTGAGAAGTATTCTCCATGTTATCTTTTTTCTTGAATGTGGATGGGTGCAAGTACACGGTCGAGGGTCATGGAACTCCTTAAACGACTTTCTCCTCTCCTTACCTTGCATTTTCTCCATTTCTTGTGGACGTAGTGTTTATCTCTCTATGGATGTATATGCTTTGGCTCTATCTCTCTCTGGTCTGCGAAGCATGAGAGGCTATTCTTATAAGGAAGTTGTATCTCCAAATTCAGATATGAATACCTTGAATCTTAAATTTAAATATGAATATCCTTGAATTTTAAATTCAAAATATTCAAGAATTGTATATCTCGACCATATTTGTCACCTTTTAAAGTAGCTCCATCCTATATACACGAGGTTAAAATTTGTTAGCAGTGCCCTTGATGATGTTGAATAGTGTGTGCTTCCTTTACCTTCCCACCCTCCTTTGAGCCTTGATGGAGATGTGTGCCTTGGATCCAATTTTAGTGGACCTCAATCCTTCATGGGCCTATATTTGGCTCAAAAGTTTTTGTTGTCAATAATAGTCCCCACTAGAAGGAAGCTTGGAGATCTCTGGAAAGCTTTCCTTTGGTATCTTTGTTGTATGCTATTGGTGACGAGGCAGCATCATTGTTGTTTTTACATATCATATATTTTTGTTGTAAGGTCCATTTTTGCATTGAATTTCAAGCTTTTCAGTGATACCTACAACTTTCCATGCATATATACATTATATTATTAGTTTATTTTTTTTATTTTTCACATGTGGAGTTTACTATATCAACCTTTGCATTCGTGTTGTCATCTTTAATTTCATTTTTTTAAATATATGTGGAATATGAGTTTGTCGTTCCAATTTAGTGAGGGATGCAAATGGTAGATGTCATTTTTTTTTCATTTATCATAAGGATGAGAATATTGAATAAGTTTGGGGTAAAACTGATATTATCTAGAACCCTTAACTTTCCCAATCATCTTCTCCCTCCACTTTCTTCTTCCTCTTGTTTCAAAACAGAAACCCATCTCTCCTCTTCCTTGATTGTGGAGCTCCAAGAGGGAACCTATTGGTGGTTGCTTGCCATTGTTTTTCCATTACAATTTGTAAGCATTCTTGACTCTATTTTCATATTCAATATTTTAGAGGGATTGTGAACACTAGGTTTCATTTCTCCTCCTTTTTCTTTGATCCCAAATAAACCCATGATGTTGTTCTTCATGTTTTTCCTTCAAAAAACACTTTTCAATCCTAACAACCATCCATAATAAGATTTTTTCTTGTTTTTTGTTTGTTTTTTTTAACCATGACATGAGTAACAAGGGAGGGGCTCATCAGTGGCATTGTGCCTGGCTGGCCCTCCTTGCTGTAGGCTAGGAAAGCCCATGGTCTACATATAAAGGAGTCCCTTATTGTGCACAAAGGGGAAAGCCCCTGATTGTGTGTAAGGCACAAGCCCCTGATCATGTGGGGACAACAACCCTTGATTACACAAGGGCACAACCCCTAGTGGCATGCAAGGGCAACAGCCTTTGGTGGTGTGACCCCTAAGTGGCGTGCAGGGGCAACAACCCCCTGTGCCACTTGAGGCGTGAGCGTATGGGGGCAACAACCTCAATAGAGCAGGTCGCATTTGAGAGGGGATGAGCCCCTAGTTTCTAAGGGCCTCAGTTTTTTGTTTCCACTAGCAATGCAAACGGATCGGATAAGGTACAAATATGGGTATTACCATATATGTATCTATTTTCGAAATGCAGATACGGATACAAATATCATATAGATAAGAAAATTATATATCCATATCCTCAAAAAATGAATACGGATATTGTAACACCTGTAGTCTATATAGGACAAGCACGGGTATCCATCGTGGATTGCCACCACAGTTATTTGGTGTGTATTGCTAGTACGTTTTGCAGACATGTTTTCCTTGTGCATTTGGTTGGCACGTAAAATTCAGTATCTTGGACTTGGAATTGAGTGGATTTTTGAGATCCTAGAGACTTCGTTAATGATAAATAGGGAAGAGAGGAGGAGGAGGAGGAAGGAGAGAAGAGAGGAAGGGAAAGAGAAGGAGAATGTGCCACTGTTCATCACCACTCCGTCTTCGTTGTGTCGCGTGACTGGGATTGTTGTCGGTGAATGGTACACACCCGTTAGATCCCTTTCTTTCTATGTCCAATTTGATGATATGTGCTTGTTAGAGTAAATCATGCTATGTAGATGCTTGGGTTGTTTTTTGAAGATTTTTGCATGATTTTATAATGATTTTAACAAGTTAGGTATTCATAGATGAACAATGATTTTCAATGTATATTCCACCTTTGATTCGTAATAACTTGAGTTACGTACATCGGATCTTGATGATTTTTAACTCAAATGGTAAATCATCTTGAGATCTTTATTTTGACTTTTTATATGTGATTTTTGGATTTATGAGGAGAGACCGATCGTGATTTAAAGCATGATGAATTCTCTGATGAACAATAACAATGAATATTGAATGCTAACTTTTGATTTTGATATCATGAGCTACGTATGTTAGATTGCTGTGATTTTTGTCTCAAATAGCAGATTGTTGTGATTTTTGTCTCAAATATTAGATCGTTTCGTGATTTTGATATCTTGATCTTCATTTTGATATATGGTTGTTGAAATTTTGGCTTGTGTGGTGAGATCGATCATGGTTCCAATTTTTGGATGAATAATATCATAAATAGTAAAAGTGAGTTTTGGATTGTGGTATCTTGAGATACACACATCTGATTTTGATGATTTGTGTCCCAAATGATAGATCATCTCAAGATCTTCATTTTAACATATTGTATGTGATTTTTGGATTTGTGAGGAGAGACCGGTGGTGATTCAGATTTTCGGATGAACAGTAACATGAATAGTGAATGTGAGTTTTGGATGGTGATGTCTTAAGCTACAGATATTTGATTTTTGTGATTTTTGTCTTAAATGATAGAGTATCTTGAGATCTTCAATTTGACATATTATATGAGATTTTTGGGCACATGTAGAGGAATGGACCAGAGGAGGAAAGAGCGAGAATCGGGTCACTATGCTTGGGTTGCGAGGTTGAAGAAGGCATTGTATCGTTGGAAAATTGCATTCCTGTACATCATTTTTGGTGTAACTGGATTCTAGTCCCCCATTTTGTATTTAGATTTACATTTTAGTCCATCATGATTATGAAAATTGCATTTGAGCCTTGTTGGTTTATTTTTGGTAACATTTATTATAATTAAAAGTTGTATTGATTTTGTAGATGTTTATATGACACAAATGTTTAGCAAAATGGTTATAATAATCTTAGGATAATGCCTAATAGATTTAGCAAGGTTCCCCTTATACTGTAAATGAAATAAAAGGATATAAGACCTAAAAATTATTATGGTTTCCCTTAAATGATTTAGCTGGACAATAAAACTAATGCTTAATATTAGGATTAAAGCTTGTCTTGGTTTTGATGGGGTTTCTTTTGAGTGAGTTTTATGTCTAGAAGGTGTGCTTTCTTTTCAATTTTTGTTTTACGTGTGGAATCGTTGCATGGTTTTTGTTTGATAAAGGAGTTTTCTAGGTCGTATTTGAACCAGTTTTGGTAAGTGATTTCAAAGGGTTTTCAAAAAAAAAAAGATTTGAGGAAAATAATGGATGTTTTGGAAATGATTTTGAAAAGGATTTGGAAACAAGGCTTTGAGTTTGTGGTTTTGCTCATGGTTTTCTGTGTTGCATTTGGACATAATTTTCCAATGAATTTTAGAAAAGAGATACAAAACTTTGTGACTTTAGGTGGTGGTTTTCTGTGTAGTGTTTGTAGTGTTTTCAAGATGATTTTCGAAATAGTTTTCGAAAATGGTTTCCAAAGGAATTTGGAAAAGAAATGCATGGTTTGCAAAGATTTTGAAAAAGAGTTTTTTGTTGTTTTGGATGGAGCCACATAGTCGTAGGATCATACCAACAGATCAAAGGTGTTTGATACCTCTAAAAGGTTGGGTGCGAGTTTAAAGTCGTGGTTACTGAGTTTTTTCCAACGGAGTTAGGGATTCGAGTCCCCGAGATGTGCTGTTGGAAGAGTCAAGAGTTAGAGTCCTTGAGGCTAGGGTGTGTTGTAGGGTCTGGGGTTTGAGTCCCTAGGAAACTCGAGTGTGGTGTTGGAAGGGTCCGAAGTTAGAGTCTCTAAGTAGTTCGGGCACCATGGGACATTGATCGACGTACTCCGTGCAGTTATATATATATATAGAAGTTGAGGGTTGAGTTCCCGAGACAGATAGACTCCTGCATAGGGTGGTCCTTCGCGACATTGCAGTAGAGATAGAGATTCGAGTCTCCAATGACTGTTTGTGACTGATCGGTCACCTATGGCCAAAATGACATGACAGGTTTTATGCTATGTGCGTGTATTATGGATTTTATGTTAGTTTTATCCTTGGTTTGGATTCTCGGAAATTGTAGACACCTCGATTTCTAGCCAATGTTGGCAGGTGGACCCAGTAGAGAGTTCAATTAGACAGCGGACCTAGTCCTACCCTAATTCCCAAACCTAGCCCATAAACCTAAACCAACCCAGAATCTTCAATTACCCTAAAATAGACATTATACACCAAACCCAACTCCAAAAGCCCAGCCTCTGTGCTTTGACCCAATGGGATGCACGACCCAAGTGCACGTCAGGGCCAGGGAAGCCAGGCGTGTGCCGCCTGACCAGCCACTTTCGTCGTACGACCTCATACCTCGTACAAGCGACACTGCGTACGCTACACCCAACTTGTCCCCCGACGTGCCTGACATCCCACAGTCTTCCCACGCCCTATCTCCAACCACCACACCCTGTGCTGCTCCCGCCATCACACAAGCTCTGTAACGGCGCCGGCGAGTCACTCCTTGTAGCTTCCCTATCAGCCTCGCCAACACTCCACCCTAGCTCACCTACCACATAACCAACCACCAAAACCGAGAGAGCACCAGTAGCAAGACACCTTCAGACTTTAATTGCGAGAGCAAGAGAGAACGAACCCCCTCATAGGAGAACCAGAAGTGTTGCCGAGAAGGTGAACGTGAGAACCCAACTCCCCAAACCACTAGCAACCTGCCTTCCTCTACATCGAGGAAGCTCCCCAACCACTCACCAATCACTCCTAAGCCACCCTTGACTCATCTCCAGCTACTAGTCAGTCGTCCAACCTCTCTCGTCGGAGATCAAGCTGCCGACATGAAGGAAGACATTCAACGCTCCACAAGTATCGTCCTCAACTTATTCTAGTAAGGGATATTTTAAGGGTGCTTGTTTGGCTTTCCTATTAGCTTTCTCCCTGTTTTCCTCTACTATTTCGTTGCATCCCATCTTCGTCCCTGTCGGCGGACGGCGAGTGCCGACGTGAGGCTTCCAGCCTTTGAGCGCCTGGCCATGGCCCTCCCAAGGTGCCTCCCTCTTTCACTCCAACACTACAGTCACCACAGAGCTACGATTGAGTCTCTAGTTCCCTCATATGGCCAATCAGACCCTAGCGGGCTCTGACGTCGGCGACGGAGGTAGGGACGAGGCCATGACACTCCCGTTTTGATTTCTCGGTGTTTCTACCATGCCATATGATTGTTGAAGCTTCCTGAGTGTTTTCATATCTAAGGCATTGCGTGCTTTGCATGGAGAGAGGCGATGAAGGAGGAAGGTCTAAACTCTGTTCCAAGTGCATGCCCCGATAGCACGTCCCACATGCGCTTGTGCATCAGGGACCCTATGGCACCAAACCCAACCAAACCTCGACCCTATGTCCTTTTACATAAGTTTTCTTACGCATTTGACTCCACTTGCATGATTTTGGTTTCTCGTGCTCATCTATTCCCCTTTCACTACTTGGGTTTCTCCCCCATAATGGTTTTCATTCGGAATTTAGATTTAGTATGTTTCCATCCACCATTTATGTTGCCCTCTGTGTCCATGTTATCCGGTCATGGCCCTAGGCGTATGGGGTTGGCCGTGATAGCCAGTCATTCGGATATGGTTTGGGGCAAGTTCTAGATGCACGTACGACTTGCGCATCCATGATGCACGGTTGTCCCAGGGACCGTACCTGACCTGGCTTGGCCTCCAAACTTATCCCACTCCCATCTCTCGCATTGTTTTGCATCCCCCAAGCATAAGCACATTTGAGTTACTATTTCGCATTTGTTTTATTTTTTCTTAATCACTCATCATTATCCATATAGCCACACATTAATTGGTGTCTAAAAGCCTACATAGCCATGCATGCGAGCGATACGTCCAAGAAAGACCGACTCGTCGAGAGTGTGGAGGTGCCTAATACCTTCCCCTACATAATAGGAGTCCTAACTATTTCTTTGACTTACAATGATCCATGTGTCGCATCCATTTGGCATGAGTCACTTTCATCTTGCATTTAGTTTTGGGTTTTGATTCTTGATACGGTTTTTCTCGTCTTCCCGTTTTTTAAATAGACTAGGTAGTGACTCCATATTTTATCATTATTTTGTTTTGCCTCTTTTCGGTGTTTTCAAGCCTTTTTCCCTTGTCCATGGATTCATCGGATCTGCCGTGGCTCTACCGGTCTCCATGCGGTCCTGATCACATCGAAGCACAGTTTCTCTCCCGTCAGCATGGTAAGAGGAACTGACGACTCCGCTGGGAAAAATATAGACTCCAACTTTCGTTTTTGGATTTTCCTTTGTTTGCATGGTTTCCTTAGTTTGTATTCTCCTTAATAGTGTGGCTTAATAATGTATCATGCTTTGTGGATGATGAGTGTTTTGCTTTACACCATGATATCATGATCACCCCACATGCACATGCCATGTTCCTTGCTTTTTGGAGTGTTGTTCGTTTCTTTACCACAATCATGATCACGACACAAGCACATGCCATGTCCATGCTTTTTGTTTGATGAATGATGCTTGCCATGCCATGATTTGTTTGTTTTGTTCCCTTCCCGCTTTAATTTTAAGGGAAGTGGAGACTTGCATGCCTTTCCCTTTGGTTTAATTAAAATCTTGCAAGTAAAATCAATACAAAGGGGCAACTAGAAACAACTACACACCTTTTCCCCCTTCATGGTTAAATAAAATGCACAAGTAAAAATCACCAAACATACTTGCATGATTGAATCATATAGGTGCATGCATCTTCTCTCCTCTGAGTTCACCTACAGTTTGCGAAGGTCAGTCCTGGTTTTCTCATTTTATTACTTTGGCGTAAGACTTGGTATCGGTCTGTCCCTTTTGTCTGGGGTTGTGTCGGTGTTAGTAGAGGGTACAACCCGTGCTTTGGTAGGGTCAAGGTTCCCAACACACCACCGTTCCACAGCTTTGACATGGGACGGAACCCTACTTTCTGCCTTGAGTTAAAGACCCGTTTACCCTGAGAGAGTCTAGAGTAGATGGCCTCCTAAGATACACTTAGATGGTGAGAGAGTGCATTTTAGATGCATCCATATGCATGTGTGCGATTCATGCCACTTAACGAACATTGCATTGTTTTCTCCTCAGGTTTTGACACTTATCCTTGTCTGTGACCAATAGTGTGCGCATGAATCCTTTGACCAGAGCTCGAGCGCCTCCTTTTTGGTTCTCTTGTTGTGTGACACCTGTTCTTAGCCTCCTTTCTAGGCTATTTGTCACTCTGATGATAGCTCATCGTAGGATCCGCCCATCCTTCTACTACCGTAGCCTCATTCACACTCACTCAAGTTCCGCCATAGCCTAGCGCGTCTGTGATCATGCCGGTGGAACCTTGCACGGCTCTCCTCTACCAGGTGCATGGAAGCACTCGAAGAGTCCCGATACGGTCACGGCGAAGATGGTGAATCTAGAGAAGAAGACTGGTCTGGCAACGTGCTCTGCCTTCGTTGCTTGCCGGAAGTGGCTGAGGGCTCTGGTTCCTCGCCTCCGCGAACCTCCTCTCTCTCGCTCTTCTCTCCTTCTCTCTCGTTCTCCTTTCTCTTTTCTGTTCTTCGTTTTTTTCATTTTTTTTTCGCAATTCACACTACTGCTCCTTTTATAGGTGAAGCTTTGGCGGCTGTAACAACCTGTAACAAACTCAACAAAATCTTAACAACTAACCAACTCCATAACAAACTAAGAAGCCTCCTAATAGACTAACTACTTGTAACAACCTTGCTGTCCCCCGTGCACCTTGCTTTTTGCCCATGCACTGACAGCGATCAACGATCGTGATGAGGGAACCGGCCAGGTGCATATGTCCAGTGCGACTGTCTGGTGCGCCAGACAAGTGCGCCTGTCTAATGCGCCAGAGAGGTGCGCCTGTCTGGTGCGCCAGATAGGTGCGTCTACATGGCCCTGGATCACGGCTCAGATCATTTGCTATTGGGTTTGGCTTTCTTTGGCCTTGGGACTAAACCAGGGTTTGAGTTCATTTATGATCAAAAGCCCAGCTACCACAACTCTATCCTGCAGACTTGCAAAATTAGGGTGTCTACTGCATCAGCAAGACTCTTTCCTTTGTCACCTCTGAGGGGATTGCTACTTTAGCCCCTTCATCCATTTCCTGACCTCTGCTGCAACCTCGTCGCCCCATGTCGGCCCCCTCCAGGCACATGGAGCGTCTTACCCTCTTGTGTCAGGATACTGGTAAAGCCTGTCTGGTCTAAAGCCCGTCACTGAATTTATCGCCGTGACTACCACTCGAGCTCCAAAGTCGTCTATGTCCCTCCCTCTACACGACCTTTCTGCTTTTGCCACCCAGCCTGCTACGGTAGCCTCTTTGGTAGGTTCCTTCCCCTCTCAATAGTTTGTTTCCTCCCTTGTCCTCTGCTACGTCAGTCCCACTGGCGATTCCGCCCCTCAGTACCACTACCGATGGGAACTCGATCGTGCGGGCCTAGTACTTCTTGGCTCTTGCCCAAAACATATAGGGCATGGCACTCTCCCTTGATTCGTCGCTGCTTCCAGCATCCCCTCCCCTTGACGTTTCACCGTACTCGACTTTGGTGCTCCACGCTGCACCCACTACACCACCGCCTCGGCCGTCGCCCTAGCTCCTCGCTAATCAAGCGATGGGGGTGTCAACCTTGCATCCCTCACCATCATCTCACTCTTCACAGCATGCTTCTCCAACACCTGGTGGCAAGCCTCTTGACTTGGCACGGGCGCAGAACTCTTTGGTCCTGCTGCTTAGACTAGCACTAGGACAGTAGCTGCCGCCTCCACACCTTGCACCACTCATTGCACAGCATACTACCTACCCTTTATCTCTACATCAGACACAGGTACCCCCATACATGTCATAGCACACCACATACTCGCAAGGGTCTGCCGATCATCATGCCATGACACCGGGTGGTATGAAGGTGGATTCGGAGGAGCACCTTGGTGTGACCCACATGACATACGTGGCATCCACTCCAGCTGCACCAGTCTCATCAACACAATCCCAGACGCCCTCCTTACCAGAATGGGCGAATTGGAAAGGGCACTTTGACAAGTGCAGGGCGGGGTTCACTATCTTTTTAGTTCTGGGACCTTTGCTATTTCCTAGAGGCTACTCTCCCACCGAATTTCTAAGTCTCAGACTTCAAGAAATATAACAGAAAAGGCTGCCCAATCTCTTATCTGTGGGCATACTTCAGAGACCTTGCTTAGCTTCAAGCTGATGAAAGGTTGTTGATCCGCTTGTTCCAAAAGAGTCTCTATGGTCCTACACTGAAGTGGTTCACTTCCCTGGATATGGCTACCATTCAGACTTAGAATGACCTAACTCAGGTTTTCCTGGAACAATATTCCTTTAACCTGGACCTAGTCCCTAAGAGGGAGGACTTGGCTACCATAAAGTAAAAATCCCTCCAACCGTTTGGAGAGTACATCGGGCGCTAGCGTGCCCTCGCCTCACAGGTCAAGGATGGATCCTCTAACGAGGAGTCTATCACGATGATCATCTGTGGAGAACAGCCAGCCACAGGGGCTCTGCTAAATATCCAGCCTATCACCACCTTCTCATCCCTGATTAAAGCCGACACCCGCGTGGAAAGCTCACTACGTAGTGGTAGTTTTCCCGCACTCAGCCCATTCGCAAAGCAGGCAACCACCCCTAGCCATAGCACTGACACCAGCAACAACAATAACAATGGCTCCAGCTCCAACTACCCAAAGAGGAGGGACCCTCCAAAGAGCGTCGTTGCATATGTAGGGTCCTTTGCTGTGCTTGTGAATGTGGTGGGCTCGTCGGCTCAGAATTAGATAGTTTATGCACCAACACGTAGGACACCCCATACACCTCACATTACCACCACCGTCGAGCCAGTGTATCCCGTCGCACTGGTAAGGCAAGGATAGCATCCTCCACAAGGGAGGCCTCCACGATTAGACAGGGAATTCAGTCTGCTGGTCGAACCATTGAGTGTCATCCTTCCCAAGGTGCAGTCACTTTTTAGGTATCCAGACATTCGCTCACCTGACTCCCTTGTCAGTGTGGTATAAAGCGAATTTGTATTGCAGTTACCATTGAGCCACAGGGTATTCGACGGATAACTGTAGACACCCCGATTTTGAGGTGGCTCATAGGTAAACTCTTAAGATGTTGCTTTGGATGCACGAAGCTCAACTACTTTTGAATCCTACTCAACCTTTTAACTAGCCAGAGATCATTGCATAAACCGACCACAAGCCCATAGCAAGCCCGTGGCCCAATTGGCAATTCAGGTAGCTAGTGGAGAGCACCAATGTGGAGCATTTGACTGGAGCACCAAGCAGGAGCACCAAGCAGGAGCACTAAAGTGGCACACCTAGCTGGAGCACCAAGGTGGCACATCTAACCAGAGCACCATCCTGGCGCACCAAGCTGACGCACAACCACTTTTCAGAGTGCTAGCTACTGGCTTTCCATCTTCCATGCTTAACCCTCACCAGCGGATATTCCTTCGGAATCTACGCTAGGCTCTTCGTTTGCGAGGCTGTCTGCATCCCATGGGAGTTACCCTTGTGGAACTCTATAAAAAGACCTCCTTTGGCAACCATTTGGGACTTGGTGAAGCCATTCACTTATTCCTAGCAACCCTCTCTCGTTTCCTGAAGATATCTTTGCATTCCAGAGCATCCTCAGCCAATCCAAAGAAACAAGGAAGTATTATCTTGAGCCTTCAAGTTCATATATGGACAAGGTTATATCAGCGCCAGAAGATGGAATTTTAAAAACTTGACCTAACAGAATATCATCAAACTCTAGATGTGTGCCACATATGTATGAGGTTGCCAAAGAGTGTGAATATTTGCATAAAACTGAGAAACAAGTGTGGGATAAAAGACTCGATCACCTATGCAACTCAGAAAGACAATAAGATGTTGAAATTCAAATAAGGG
>JAMKQA010025849.1:0-21570 GCA_024699735.1 Posidonia australis
AATGGATATAACAACTTAATTATCACAATGCATAATCACAGAACATCCATAGAAAAACCAAACTTTATCAATAAAGACCAAAACGACAACATTTCACACACTGTCTATGTCATAGAACAATATTCAGTTTGAACACTAGATTTGGACACCACATTCTCTTTCTTACTTTGTCAAGTGTCAAACTTTCCCCCAACATATGTATAATAACTTGATATGGACTTCCTATTTCCCCTGTCTCGTACATAACCTTTAACCTATAATTGACCATTCTTCTTGTAAACAAGACATTTTCCAGGAACACCCTTAATGTAGGCTAAAACTTGCAAGACTCTCTGACAATGAATTATTCTAGGTTCATGCATAAACTGATCAAGTAGTCCCACAACATAAGAAATATCTGAGTAACAGTCAAATAAGTCAATTTTCTAATCAAACGCTTATATTGACCAACATCTTCAAGAAACTCAAAAGCACTGTCCCAGAAAGAAAGTAGGACTTTGATTTATAAGATTACTCTCAGATTTACAACTCATATGCCCAATCTTTTGAAAAAGATAGGTAACATAGGTAAACTCAATGCCTAGAAAATGCCTAAACTTTTCCATGTCCTTGGTAATAAAATGTGTCTTAAGATACACTTTAGTCTCATTAATCCCTGAAGAGTTACTACTTGTCAACAAGATGTCATCAATGTCTACTGTTGAAATAACACAGCCTTTAGTGATCTTTCTATAAAAAACTGAATAATACACAACATATCTCTGAAAATCACTGCCTACGACAACCTTGCTAAATTTCTCAAACTCTGCTCAGCAATAAAGAAGAGCCTAGCAAGGCCTGTCAACAGCAAAGAAGGGCCTGTCGAGGGCTGTCTATAGTGTAAAAGCGTCTGGCAAGGCCTAATGGCGATGAAAAAGGCCCATGAAGAGGGTTAGAAGGCAACGAAGGGAGTGGAAGAGGCAAACTGACTACATCAATGGTGGACAAGCAACTTCAGGCATCGACGGCTCACCTGCAGGTGGCGACGGTGAGGATTTCATCTCTCCCCCCCCCCCAGGATTTCATCTCTCTCTCTCCCCCCCCCCCCCCTAAAGTCTGGTACCATGTTAATAGAAAAAGAGATAATAGATTACCTTGTACTGCACTAAGGACTAATTCCTATATATAGGAGTACACACAAATAGATAATACTAAGATTCATATAAAGATTCATCTACTATAACAGTTATATAAAAACCATTAAGCAAACTCATCAATCGAAAATCCCAACATCAGTATCCACTCTTTCATTTTCATGATAATGTCATATATCTAACACCAAGTAGGTTAAGACATACCACCTTGACCAACTTAATTAATCTTGGGTCTCTTGGAAATATTATAAAAAAAGGTGCTCAACATTTTTATACCATTACAAGCTAGCAATTATTTAGCACTCAAATCGCCTTTTCCTATAAATTAACAAAAAAACAAGTGGATCAAAATTAACAAAGGCAATGTACTCCCTTATGAATAGAAGGTTACCTATACCTTTTTTTATCCATCTTTTCAACCACCAAGGGAAACAAAGAAAACATACGCTCATGCTATGACATAATACTGGCACAAAGGTTGGTCAGTATTTAATAATACCTTGGGTCATTGACTGCAACTCAACTTTCCTTGACTGGTTTCATTTTCTTCTCTTAATACCCTTCCCCTTCCCTAGCTGTCCAGATTTGAAAGCATGCTCCTGTTCTTGGAGGAAAGCCCTAGCTTTCCCATATTTCTCTGCTCTTTCCTCATCAAGTAATAACCTGTCCTTCTCCTTTGTTTCAAATAAGAAATAATTGTCTTTCCGCAGTTCACGAGCAGCTCCTTTAGCTTCCCTCTTTAGCAGTCTCTTCAATTTCTTCCTCTCTACCCGCTCACGGTCTGGATCATAATCTCTACCTCTAACATAACTGCACCAAAGAAAAAACAAGTTGTAAGAAATTAATGGAGCTCATTTATTAAATAATTTAAGAAATCAAAGTATATACAGACGTGAAACTAATAAGACAACTAGAGAGACAAGCTTCACATGGCATGGTTTCCTACTTTCTAGCTTGAAAACGTCATTAAATGTAGGTCATATCATAAACAGTGAAATCATATAACATTTGCTGTCTTCGCAAAGGAATAAATAATTCCACAGGGCATTATTCATCACATGCTTTTTTCATTTAAAAAATGCGTACTTCTCCTCAAATTTCGGATTTAGTAGCTTCAGTGGCACCGGCTTTTGCTTTCGCATTTGAAGTGGCTGCCTTACCAGTTGATTCTGAACAAGTTTCTCCTTTATCAACTGAGCTGTATCTTCCATACTGCTTATCAGCAACTCTGGCATGCCATTTACCTTCACAACTTCGTCTAAAAGACCAGCAATTGGAATGAAAATTTCAGGAAAAGAACCAAGGCTCTCATAAACTTCAACAAACCCTCTTAATGTTTCGATAACTGATTTGAGGACGCTAACCCTGGATGTGACAATAGAACCCACATGATCAGAAGATGGTGAAAATATGAGCTTCTAGAATGAACATACACATCTCATTTGATCTGGCAATTCCTCACCTAAATCCATCAGAATCAAAGAAAGCATCATCTACCGGCATGTCCATGGCCATTAGGAAATCAATAGGATGTGCATGAGAAGTCTGATAACGTATGCGTAACCAGGGTCTCATAGCCTTGAGATCCATGAAATAGAAACACTGTTTCACCAATATAATAATTTCATTGAGCAAGGGCCTCCATTTGGTAACAACATCATCCACTGCAAAAGTGATAGAAAACATAAATGCTTATTATGTAGAGCACGAAGCTAACCTGAGAAAGTTGTTGCAACCCTTGCTTCAAATCTGTAGCCATCATTAGCAGTACTTGAATAAATACTATAGCCTCAGGAAAAAACTTGCCACACTGTTTAGCCACCTGTAAGTGCAAATTAGAAAGAATGCAAATCAGCCTAAAATTGACAAGGTCCTAACATTCTTTTTATACGCTACTCTTCGTAAAACAGGTAGGTTCATATTGGGACAAGTTTTCAGAATTTTATATTGACAGTGATTCTCCTAGAGAAACTCAGTGATGCTATAACATTGCAAAACTTTTGCTCAATTCCAATTAAACATGGAAATTTTTGGGAGGGATATGGTTCATGCAGCTGCACTTACAGAAACGATCATGGAACACAGAAAAGATCCAACAGCAATATCACGACCACTCATGATAGGACAACGCATCAAGTACTCGCACATCAACAATGTTGCAGGTGTCATGACAACATGACGGAAGTCGGAGCAAGGATATATTAAGGACCACAACCTCAACAAAAGTAAAGTTTTCAAGGACGGCCAGCTGCTCGTTTCTGCAGGAATTGAATTAGAAGTTCTAATTTAATAATGGAAGAAATATATGGAAACAGAATCAATTAAAAGCTCATCTACTTGTTTTAAAATTTTTATCAAAACAACCTAAGTTCTTGACATCCTCACAAAACTGAGACCGTATACGCATTAGTCGTTGTCGAGCACAAATGGCTGCAAAATATGGGATTTCCCCACTCATCTCCAATAATGGCCTAACTAATAAATTCATTAACCTGATATTTAATGGTCTTTTGGTGGCCAACACTGCAAAATACTGCAACAGGACACCATAGAAAACCTGCATATATAAACAATAATTGTCAGTTGGAAAGATGTAAAGATGTGCTCATATAACTTCATAAAGTAAATATTTGGATAATTTCCCAGAGTTGTCAAAGAAGAAATTTGCATGATTATTATTTTTCATTTTGATGTGACCCCTACTTGCATTTTGGTTCGATTTTTTGCTGCAAGCCTGATAGAGTTGCATGCACGAATCCGTTTTATTGCCTCGACTATTTCATGGTCAGAACGATGGTCCAGCAATGAGCATAACTCTGTCAGGCTATTTGGAGCCTCAATAACATAAGGGAGGGACTCATCTTTGATGACAGCCAGCTTAGATATGGATTTTGCTTTGGAATTATCCAGAATATCCATTTGTTGAGTTTTCGCATGTTCCTCTGTGTCACTCTTAACCTTGCTTTGGTCAGTATCCTCCATTCCTTCCTCCCCATCTGAAATGGGATCCTCATCACTTTGCTCCCAATCTTTCATGGCAAGCAACTTCTCACGTTTTTTTTCATGTCCAGTGAAGTCGTCATCGCTCTCAGCATCTTCATCACTGTCACCTGCATTTTCATCTTCCTCTTCCTCTTCCGCATTGTCTACATTTTTATTTCCCATAATATCATCTACCCAACCAGTTTTATTTGCTGGTTGCTCATCAGCAGATATTGAATCTCCAAGATCATCCCCAGAAACATGTTTAAGTTCCTTTGACGATGATTTAGGGAGATTTACAGCATCATCGTCGCTTTCATCATCAGAGTCCTCAATAGCAAGCATTCTTTTTTTCCGTTCCTCCTGTGTCACATGAACCAATTCAGAATAGGTGATAGGCAACAGAGGAAAAATAATGCACGTGCAAGAAAAATGCTATGCAGGAAGCAGAATCAATAAATTGGCAGAGTAAGAGGCATAAATGGGAGTTCATAATTGGTGGAAGCTTGCAGGCAAGAAAGATAATACAGGAAATGGGCTAATGCCATATAAAGACCAGATGCTCACAGAACACTATTTGCAACTGGTTCTGTAACATTGCATGTGAGTTGTATGTTTATTTTTATATGGGATTAGAAGTATGAGGAGTCTATCATATATGGGAGAAAAAGCATAGGATCTACAAACCTCCAATTGTTCAAGATGTTCTCTTTCTTCTTGGGCAATTTCCTCAGGAGTCTTTGTTCGATCAGATGGACGAGCACGAATGTCAAGCACCATCTCTTTCACAAGCAAGTCATAAGCATCAGGTTTAACCTGCAGGTCAAAGAAAATGAACCATGGACAGCTCAGAATTGATATAAAGCAACATTCCTTTCCAAGTTAAAACCTCCAAAAGTTGACTACACGTTGACGATGAACAGTTGTTATTCAATTTGAAGGAAGAATGGATCCCTTATATGAGCAGAACTGTAGAGCAAATTCTCAAAATTTAAACACCTAGACAAAATCAACAAAATTATTCAAGATATACACGTACCTTCTTCAAGATGCCTTCGTCTGAAACAGAACACACATTCCCACCAAATTGTTTTTCATGACTCCTGTTCAGTGCCTTCAAAGCAGTAACCTTAGCTGGTTGGGTTAATGATATGAGTGCCTTGGACTGAGCCAAGGATGCAAAATCTTTATCTAGTTGTTCCAGTAAAAGCTCATCGTCTTCCTTATCTTTCGCTTTCTGGGCCTGGTTAAAGGACAAAACAAAAGACCAACAATTAGAAAAGAAAACTTGAGTAGGCTTGAAGTAGCACATTGCTAGCAGTAATCCAAGGATATCACTTCATATTCAGATTCTTAAATGTCATTCTTTGAAAAAACAGTTATATATCACCAATAGAACGTGACAAATCCAAGTGTAACCCTTCATTACTTAGCTTGCAATTGAAGTACCTCAAGTGGACCCAAAGAGGTCAACAAGTGTGTATAATTTAATACTTTAATTTGTATGATAGATGAGTTTCTTTCAATGTTGGTTTTACCTGGAGTTGACCCTGGCCCAATAAAAACCACATTATGAACTTACACCCTGCAACTTATGTCATAACTTTCAACCCGAGGGCAACAGTTGCTAAACCTCAGGTATATAATCCCCAATGCACCAACAATAAAAGTGTCAACAATAAAGTGTACCCATGGATGATCTTCTATTGGACAAAGATCATGTGTACAGTGGCATAACTAGAACTCTATTCCAGATCTCCTAGAAATAAGACTAACCAAAGAGCAAGTTATAGCATTCTTCACTGATGATGAGCCTCTTTGCTTCAGTCACTTGACCGAAAATTTGGTGTTGAAGAATTGAAGCCTCATTAGAAAGTTGGTCGCTCAGACCAAAATCACTACCACCACACCATTTATAAAACATTAGGTATGCAAATCTCAATATGTAACAGATGAAACCAAGTGAAAAAAAAAATTGAGAGAAAAACAATACATTGATTCAAAATTCATCTTCCTGAAAACAAACAACATAATCGAGATTAATTTGCTACGAGAGACATCTAAGATGCAGCTTCACTTGCCCTGAGCTAGTAGAGTTCCATCCACAATTTGAGATGCAATCATACTTATCAAGACACCCACCTAGGCAACACCTACGTGTAAAGGCGTTCTAAGCAAGCTAGGCACTTCAACGCTCAGCCATACATTTTTTTTTTCAGATTCCTATGTGATGTTCAATTCAATCTTGCTTTTTTTTGTATATTTCATTGTGTTTAGAATGGAAATATCATTGCATAATTGCATATAAAAATATAATATGTAGGGGGTAAATCTAAAATTTTGTTTTTTATTTTATTTATTTATGGCATGTACACGCCCCAACTTATCGGTTTGGCACCTTGATAACCTTGGATGTAATATTATACACATCAAGTACTTCTAGTGAGCAAGTAGCACAGCAAGAAAATGAAAATAAAAAAGGGAAAAGGAAAGAAACGGTACCTTGTGAAATTTGCTTTTTGCCATGATCTCCTCATATACTTGTTTTTTAGTTTTTTGTACCTGTGCATTCACGTAATTTACCATAATAAGCCATAAATATATCAGAATCAACATTCATTTCTAACACGAGTATGAAACAACACCTTAAATTGCAGCAAACACTTTAACAAATGCATTGGAAGACCCATCAATAATTAAGCATTATAAAAAAGGTGCATGGTATGTTTTATGTAGTCTTGCAAAGCAAAGTAACAAATTACAATTGACTTATCTTCTCAATTAATTATAAAGTCCCTTGCTATGTTTTCAACAACGAGTGGAAAATACTCCATATATTAGAAGGCCATAGCCACATGATCGATGATCCTCACAAAAATCATACATTTCTGTTGGCAGTACAAATTCTTTCTCAATAACTTCTATTGAACATTTGAACCTGTGAAAGTAACAATTAGTGATCCATCATTGATACACTTATTAGGGAGGTGTCTAATTCAGGAATCATTAGTTACTATCACTTACAATTTCATTATTTATAATCACCTAAACCAACAATAGCTAGATTCCCTGTGCACTTCATAAGTGTTTCTTTTGAGCAGCAGTTCACCTACAGTACTTAAGTGAGTATGATATATAAATTGATGAGATGATAAAATAGATATGAATGGAATTGATTTATTAAGGACTTTAAGGCTCGATCGTTAGTTAGATTAGAATATGTAAAGAGCCAGATAACTAAATCATTATACTGAATTCTTGCACTCAAATTGTCAACAACGTTTACAACTTTACATGATGACTTAAATCACTAAATAAATATCAAATCCCTTGCAATTGTTATAAGGCAAGTGATTAATGTTATGTTGACTCACACTTCAACCACAAATTTCTGAATTGCTGAAACCAAAATTGTACATCTTCGTGTGCTCTTTCTGTGTAAAACTTGGAATTTTGTTTGAATAGAAAAGGTAGGATGATTTTCATTTATCAAATAAGTAATATCCAGAAACCAAAAGTTATAGGAAACGCTAAAAACCCAATAATCATATAGTCTCTTAGGCAAATAAAGCATTGGATGATGAACAAGCTCCAAACTAGGGGTTCACACCCAACACATCCATTGGTTGTTCTCCTCGTTTATACACCCAAGATCTCTCTAGTGGGGACCTTTCAACAAAGCACCTTGCCATTGGGACACCTCGATGCCTGTAGGTCAATCAATTTAGTGTACAAAAATAATTAACAACAATTTGTTTAGATCCTTTTTATAAATATATAAAAAAATATGTGATTTTCTTGTTAATTAAGCAGTATGGGACAATAAATGCAATGCTTAAGTGCAAAGGCTGAAAATTTCTTGTAATTTCCTGGCCAATTGGTTATATTCTTGAAACAAACAACAATAGTACAATGCAAGGTAGAATCACAAGATAGCAAAGATTCCAATCCACTTAGCAAGTGACAATGACATGTCAGAACACAAAGACCATATGTTTATTTTGTTACAGAAATCAAGAACACAAACCAAACATGAACTTTGCACAGTAATTAATAAATAACACGTAAAAAGCAATGTCAATGGTGGAGTTAATCTCACATTTTCATCTCCCTCCGATGATTCTGATGAAGTATGCATGCTATGAAGGTCCACATTTATGCCCTCTGTCAAAGAAGAAGCACCACATCAATATATCTCAATAACTAAAAGGATGATTCAAATTTTAGTTTGAAATATTTGGAATTTTTATGACATAAATTGCAAAAAACATAATCATCATGAAATCACTATTTCAAATCATGTAGGGCCTTGATAAAAAGGTTCTAGAATTACTTTTGTTGTTCTGACTTCCGAGGCCCTTCTAAAAGTGGAAGTAAGTCGAATCAGCCAAAATATTGATGACAAAAAAAATAAGAACACAAAAGTCACTGCTCATTGAATGTCTGTATCATCAGCCACTACCCCCATTAAACTTGACAATTCACTCAATGTCACAGTTTTGATATTTTCACTCATACACTCATTGAATGATTTTGTTTGCTTGGCTGCCTCCAAATGGTGAGAAAAATAATGGTTTTAAATGTCAAAGACGTGTCAATGAAATGTTGGTGTGTTGGTGGAAACATGGTAAAAAATTCCACCTTTATTCATAAAACTTCCATGTTGGTGTGTCGTGTCAAAAATTGAAAACCAGACACTGTAGGTACATATCGACATTTAATACCATGTTTGAAATTGCCCATATAGTACATACCCATATCGAAATTACCTTATAACCACAACTCAGTGATGATGAGGTGGTTAAAGCAATAGTGGTGATAGTGGTGAGGTGGTGCAGTAACAACAATGGCGGATGTGATGGCTGATGGTGACAGCAACATCATGGTGGTGGACACGGCAGCAATGTGGCAGTGGCAATGATGGTTTGGCAGTGGTGGTGATGGTTTGGTGATGGTGGTGAAGGTGGTGATGATGGTGTGGTGGAAGTGGCAACAGTGGTGATGGTGCTGCATTGACGTGGTTGTTTGGATGAGGTCAGGCTAGTAATCCTAGTTTTGTGGTTTGCTTTAACCACTGTTAAGTTGGTGTTAAAAGAGCGAAACGAGATGTAATGTAGGGGTATTCAGGGAAAATGGAACATTCAAGAGGTGTATGAAGGGGAATGTGAGAATAAGGGGGATGTTGACTGAGTTAGAGCAAACAACCCTTCTTTAAAAAATTCCAGTGCATCTTACGTGAATCAACCTGTGCATTTTCTTCATTTATATTTCATAAATGACTACTTTTAGAAAGGCAATGATATATCGATCATATTTGGATTTTCCTTGGAAGGTTTACGTTATGAAGGATTTTAAGGGAACAAAAAGGCAATAGATCCAACAATACTCATAACTACTTTTCAAAAAGCATAATAGATGATTCCTAGGTGAAATTCCCACAATGGAGATGAGAAATTGGACAAAACAAAATCTTATAACCACCTCTGGCCACACAGCACAATCAAAAAAAGGTACCAAATAGAATAAGCGAGTAAATATAAAATAAGAAAAGACTTCACAGTTCAACATCTCCACTTCCACAACAAGAATAACAACCATGCCTTAGTCCCACTAGGTGGTTTGGCAGTGTTTCCATTTGTACAAAGCATATTACTTAACTCACTTATTTAACATCTTAAAGGAA
This sequence comes from Posidonia australis, assembly GCA_024699735.1. NCBI lineage: Eukaryota > Viridiplantae > Streptophyta > Magnoliopsida > Alismatales > Posidoniaceae > Posidonia > Posidonia australis. The sequence continues at coordinate 9,799 of JAMKQA010025849.1, forward strand.
AATCATGAGGCATTGCTCAAGAGCATTAGACACTCTCCATTCAATTAAAATTTGACCTTCATCAATTACCCACATATAAATGCCAGGCAAACTTAATGGTCAAGATTAATTCCCTGAAGTTTATGACATTGATTCCATTATGATGTCTCAGAACCACAAAACCACGATAATGTGGTCAAGACCAAATCGCATGTGATGATTTTTTGCCAAATGTATCACAACAGATTTTTGTGGATGGTCTATTTCAAGAGAGAAAAGGAGCTAAAACAATAACAATGATAACTAGACCTATTTTATTTCTGATACTCATTAAGGCGCCCATCTGGCCGCAAAGGCATGACAAACAAGCTTGGTGTTTCAACACCCAGCCAAATATTAATTTTACGTACTCCTCCGAGGACTCTCATTCCTTCAACAGCCTCTTCATACCACCCTGGCGGCATTTCCAGCTACTCCAACAGTGTTTTCCAACCACTCCACATCTTCCCTCTTCTTCTTTCTTTTCCATATTGAGAAATCTCATCATATTTTATTTAAATCTTGCTATTTTTTGTATATACCAATGGTTTAGTGTTTAATTGAGTTTAGAATGTATATATAAATCATATAATAATAGAAGAAAAGAATACATACTCTTGGCTTGAGGTTCGTCGTCGTCATCATCGTCGTCTAATGGAATTTCCTCCTCAAAATCATCCATTTTTGAGAAATAGTCGCCTTTATCAAGGTTATCCTCTTCTTCATCAGATAAATTATATTTACTGTCTTTTTTCAATTTCATCTATAAAGGAATGAAAGATTAAGCAATATATCAAATTGTCTACTAGGTCAAGATCACAGTGAGGTAACAACATGTTATATTCTAATGCAAACTTTTCTAAAAAAAATTACATAATAATTATTGCTAAAGATTTAAAAAAACCAAGTAAAGAAGAGTAATTAACGGTATTACTATGAGCTAACTCCCTATAGCATGAGATGGTTTTGAAACGATGACAAAGATATTTCTCCAATAAAAAAGGACAGATTGGCAACGGAAGTGTGAAGACAAATCAAAGGATTGAACAAAGCTCTATTAAAATTCCCACTGACATGTTTTAGGATAGTAAACTTTTCCGATACACAAACTTGGAGTGCAAGTTAGTAAATTTACCTGCCGCTCTCTCTGAAGACGCATGATGGCCTTCTCGTACTCCCCAAGCTCATCATTGCTCTCTCCTATTCTCTTATCTACAAACGTGGAAGACTTACGGCTCTGCTCGTAATCCTTCAACAGCGTCTTATTCCTCTGTCATCCAACAACAACAAACATCAACAAGGCAACCAAAAAAAAAAACACGGTAAATGTAACGGTTAGGGTCAGGGCTAGGGCCCATTACCTTCTCGACGGCGAGGGAGCGCGCAAGGCCAACGCGGCGCTCCTCGCCCTTCCGCTTCTTCCCTATGACGTCTTTCTTCCGGCGTGACCATACGCTCTCGAACGGATTGTTGCTGGCCTTCTTCGCCGTCTTGAGACCCTTTCGCGCGGCGGACTCGGGAGCCGAGAGCAGATGCTTGAACTTCCTCTTCTTGTTGTTGCTGCCGCTGCTGCTGTTCGGCGGTGCTCTCGTCTTCGCCATTTGAGTAGAAGAAGAGGTCGTGCTCGGAACCCTTTTTCTTTAACTGCCAACGCTGGAGCGATCAGTTGTAAAGGGGTAAGCGGGGAAGTATGGAGAGGACACACAACACAGGATTTCCAAGCAAGAGACGCCCTAAACCCTAAGCCCTGGTGAGCCCTTGAGGTCCTTGAGGTCCTTGAGGTCTGGATTTTAAAACATACAAATATTTAATTGCAATATTTTGCAAAGACTCTGATCTAGTTTTAATATATAAAAAAAGGGTGAATTTGCGTGTATGTGTACGGAAGTGAAGTGAAGGGTATTTCGTGATATTTGTAAGAGATGAAGGGTACATACACAATACGAGCGTTTTTAGAAGATATACATACAAGTTTCCTTAGAAAACAAGTCTAATAAGAATATACTGTTTGAAATTGTGCTACAGGATCGTAGATATTAGGCTTTTTGTATATTATACATCTTATTTTACACTTGACAGTGAAATTCATAGTGAAATGTTATATCAATATTAATATTAACTATCATTTTCAAAAAAAATTCTGCTAACATGAAACCAACTCAAGTAACTGAGTTGACCAAAGAGGTAGATTTGATATCTTTCTCAACTAATTTGAGATTGAATCTTACTAAAGTCTTGTTCGGCCTTCTCTCCAACCGATATATTATCTTGTGTAAAAAAAAAATTTATGCTAACGAGAGAAAGGCCAAAGTGAACAACTTTTGATATGTTTTAGGAAAATGTTATCTTACTCCAGAAAAAAATAGCTTACGTTGCAATCCAACATAACAAGAGATCGTCCTTCTTTTGTCTTGTTTATGAAAAGGTACAATATTTGATCATGAAAATGTTTTTGTATAATCATGTAAATCTTTTTGTACAATTATTACAAATGCCATGTTAATACTTTTGTACGATCATATAAATCTTTTTCTTCATATATATGATCATACAATTGCTCATGTAGAGTAAGCAAATCATCTTATATGTTTCGAATGCAAACTCATTTACGATAACTGGTGAAATTAAGACTGCATGTAGGCACATCAAAAATTACATGAATGAATCAAGTAATTTTAGGGATAATTTTTTAATTACGCTCACAGTAAATATTAAATCTTAATTAGGAAAGATTCCAATTTTCAAATTTAAACCGAATTAAGAAAGGAAAATGTGTAAACATCAAGGTCAAAATTAAATTTATAACTATAAATTATGGAAATTACTGAGATTTGGGTTTGACAATAATAATATTTTAAATTTAATTTATGGAAGATTTCAAGTTTCAAAATTAAACATAATTGACCTTTTTTTTAGTAATTCTGTATTGGTTAAATTAATCATGACAGTAATAAGATTTTAATTTTAGTTTAGATAAGGATGTAATTCGAAATTTAAACAGAATTCATTTTTTTTAGTAATTTCGTATTGACATTCAAGTTTAGATAAATAGTAATTTTGCAAAAGACAATTTGAAACATTAACAATGTCAGATACCCCCGGGGGAAGGGGTGGTGTGTGGTGGGCGTGTGATGGGTTGGGGTGGGCCGTGGGTGGGGGTATGGTGGGGTGCGGTGCTCGCATAGTCCTGTACTCACTGTTAAAACAAAAGGGACGAAAACCAAAACACGAATATAACAGTCATGGGTTTCATGGAGCTGTACAATGGTTCTGCACGATTTTCTTAACATAACTTGTGACCTGGCAACAAGAAGGCCAATAGCATCACTGTGATCTGGCAAAAGGGCATATTGCATCTAGCATTGCTGTAATATCTGTGATCGCATCTCCATAGAAATGGTGAGACCGTGATAGACTGGACTTGAGATGGATACCCCTTCTCGACGCAGAGGAGCTTCACATAGCATAGCATGGCTGCTTGATCAACACTCCAACAGCTGGTGATGGACCAGCGAGGACAAAGAGGAGTGCAGAAGACCCTGCACAAGCCGACTGAACAAGGAGTAGGCCAACTGGCCAAGACAAAGCAGTGGAAGATGCCTTCTTTATAATGCAAAAGGAATAGAAGAGAATGTACTAACAAAACAATCATCAGTCACATTTTTATTGGTACAATATCTGCACATCTCTTATAAATTGATCTTTGATCCAAGTGTTCTAAACACATCAGGGCTACGAAGTTGAAATATGTCGGTAACAGAACCATCATTTCTCCCGTGCTCTACTGAAAACTTCATGGATCACATATTCACAAGTGAGAAGAACCACTTTCTCAAGCAACAAAACTGAGCAGTTTGTCACACACTGCCTGCCGAGATGGCAAAGCAGGAATGGCTCCCCTCTCTGTTACTGCCAGTGCTCCACAAGCGTTTGCAAACTTCAAAGCTTCCCTTAGTCGCTCTTCATCCTGCTTGGTGCAAATAAGTTTAGTCAGACAAGAGATTTCTTTAATTTGTTCTCCGACCACTTCCACCTTCCAATGTAAATGAGATAGGGCAGGTATTGTAACTTTTTTGAAGGGTATTTTCATCCAAAAAAATAGTGGAATCACGACTCCCCTATTTTATCATAAGGATATGGATATCAATCATAGTTTGGAGAACAATATTGTAAACATTAATTTGCATATGATATGTCAGGAACATATATTCTTTGGATTGAGATAGACCACTTGGGAGCACCTAAGGGAATACATTCTTTAGTTCTAATAATATGCTAGAGGCTTTTAATTTCCTACAAATGAAATAGTGAATAAAGGTGCTGTATGCTATTTCCAACAAGTGAAATAGTGAATAAAGGTGTCATATATTATTTCTTCAAGATTACGTTTGGTTTTTGTTTACTTTTATTTCCCTTTTGTCATTTGCCATTTCCTTTCATTTCTTAGACACAAACAGACCCATGTAACTGATGATGACAGAACACACAATAATAATTATTTAGACGCCTCATACTCTGTTACCATCTTCATTAAAAGAAAATGCTTAAGATGAAGGTATCTTAGTTTTCTAGACTTCTTCCCTCCCAAACCTGCATTTCTAGCATAGTATTGAGTATGGACATTGTGGGCCATAATGTTGTTTCTCAGTGATGAAGGTTTCTTTAAGTTTGATTTTGGGTTCCTTCCTCGTCAAATGTAACTACTACATGCAATATGATCTATGACAAAATAGCATGCACATGCATCACTAAACAATTGCTCTAATGATCCTCTAAATTCCAATTTTCCACTAGGAATCTACATAGCTCCTGTTTTGCTAAGTTTGTTCACTAGGGTCACACCATCATTAGTTACTGGGGAGGGTACACATGTATGCATCCTTACCCACGCACTCAGGAAGTTGTTTCTATGACACGAACCCATGTCCTTACAAGTCACGATGGAAACCTTACCATTGCAGCAATGCTTGTCAATTGCATCATAAATCAGTTCCTATAATATCATACTTGGTCCACTTGTCAAATGAGCGGCATAATAAACAAAGAAGCTTAATACTTGTGATAATTCAGTTTAGATCCTAGTCCGACGATAGTAATAAGCTAATGGCCTTGTTTATCACATAAAACAAAAAAGTTGTGCAAATTGTCAGAAACACACAAGGAAGTTGACATTTGTAACTTGGACTCACAGTAAATTCCAGAGATACCATATCTAAAACCCAAAATTACAAGAAGTAGTACCTGAAGCAATGAAACATCAGAGGCAAGTTCAGATAATATTCCTGCCACAAATGCATCTCCAGCACCAGTTGTATCTACTGCATCCACCTTTAATCCACCAACTTTCCCTTTGAACTTCTATAAAGAGCATAACAAAAAGCACAATTTCCATGGTTCAAATTTATCCATCTTCAACAAAACAATGGCAAATTGTATCACAATGCTCTATAATACACACAACAATTATGTAAGGTTATAAATTCTACCCTCACGAGAAGTTCAGGGTTGGCTTTTGTTACTTGCTTATGAGATGTAAAAATGATGGCTTGGTATAATACACATCTTACCTTAGTATAATACCTGCAACCTTCTGCACCCTCAGTTACAAGAAGCAATTTGAGATTTGGATGAATGAGTTTGCTAACTACAGCATCATCATATGGGTCTTCTCCTTTGGTCAAGAAGGAAATCTCTTCCTCACTAATCTGTAAGTTTTAGCAAAAAAACTACTTTTTAGTAAGGGCATTATACCCACCTAACATGTCCAAACGACAAAATGAATATACAACTTGATTTTGCATCAGAGCTACCTTGATAATATCAGCAGTATCCCACATGCTAAGGATTCCTTCCCTTGCACTCTCAGCAGATGGCCACAATGGTAGTCTCAGATTGGGATCATAAGATAGAAGTACCCCAGACTCCTTTGCTACTTTTGCTGCAGCCTTGTGAGCTGATTTGCACGGTTCAGTAATGAGACTTATAGATCCATAGTGGAAAATTTTTGCCTTAAACAAGAGGTATTCTCATCAAGAAGGGCAATTATTACCATATCAAAAATGAAGAAAAAATTGAAGCAGGAGACATGTTTCTTTTCTTATTACCTTTCTAATGATTTCAAAATCAATTTCAGATTCTTCAAGAAGCATATCAGCACTAGGATTGCGATAAAACATGAATTCACGTTCACCATCTTTTCTTAATGTAACAAAAGCTAAAGCAGTCCGAGCACCAGGATCAAAGCGTATTCCATTATTGTTCACATTATTTTCCTTCAAAATATCAGCAAGCATGTAGCCAAACTCATCTTCACCAACCTACGTATGTCATGAACCAATACCTATCCATACTTTAGTTACATGATTAATGAGAATATTGATATCTTGTGTCAAAAAATGTAAATGTTTGCAAAAACATAATTGCACAAAAATAAAAAGGTACAAGCTTTTAGAAGCTGATTTGCAGCAGCACTGTAGGCCAAGTTGTCGGGGATTAGAAGCATAATATCTCAAGTAGATGCAAATATATAGTGACCAGTTAAATCTCTAACAGAGATATTCTATACTTGTCCCCGGATTTTATTAGTTTGATTCCAAGGTCAGCAAAATATTATATCAAAATTACAGCTGTTGATTTAGTTATTTTTTATATATTTGACCCTTGCCTCCAGATTAGATTTGGTCTGATCCAGGGCTCAGTAGAAAGGGAAGCGCTAGAGCAGGGGAATAGATAGAAAAGTGACAGGCATGCAGCTACATAGTGAAAAAGGATAAACACCAAACAACTGCAGCCTCTCATGGATACAGAACTATTAAAACTGCACAGAGAGGAAACTCCATAGGAAAAACAGCCTTAATTTAGCTAGGACCAAAATCATTTAGCTGTGCAACATGTTCACATGCATTCCAAGAAGAAATTTCAGGAATTATACCAAAATGCAACTTAAGTTCTGTATACTTCACAACAGTGAAGATTGTATGAAATCATTGTCCAAACATGAATTAAAATCAAACAAGACAAAGGAATATTTTTTCATTCCAGCGAATATCCAAACATTCTGTGACCTATGAAGCATGGAAACAGTTACAGTATACAGGTATCAACGATATATGTTGACACAACAATTTGCAGAACTGTGTTGATGGTAAGTATTTGTCTTTTTACATTTTTAGTGTGTAGTAATTTTTAATTAACAATACAAAATAATATATAAGGGAAGATTAAAAGATTGATGAAATATGATACACAAACAACGAAATTATAAACCAGATATCACTTAACTAAGAAACTACGCATATATGTGCCTGATCAATTTTATAAATTTCTTCCTATTGACTCCTCAAAGTTTTCAAACCATGCTTAGTATATTATCGAAAAAAATGCATATAATAGTATCCAGCATCCACAGGCACATTTGTTTCGGAAAAAAGTAGTATCCACAGGTACATATTCAATAAGTTTAATAATTATTTTAAACTTTCTCTAATACTTGTCATAATTCACAACTCAGGAAGCACCTTGCTAGTAATAGCCAACACAGATGATACAGTATGCCACAGGTTTCCAAGTATTCACCTTTCATATCATAGTCTGGAATTTATCATGAATCACATAACTTCTTTTGTGAAATTTTGAGCTTTCCATCACAAATTACTGGAACTCATATGCATAAATGCCCAGTTGTGTCTATTTTTATGTATTTCGCTCTTCTTATGGTGTTTAAACCTCCAGTGTTTTCTTCTAATTTATCACCTCTCCAGAAATCGAAAACACCCAAAGCTTATCCATATGCATGATAAATCACTCAAAAAATTCAATATATCTGATAAGAATGTATTATTTGAAAGCCATGCAAGAACATCAGAAAATGCTTAAATTATTATTAATGATCTACAAACAATATCAGCTATAATAAGTATTCTGATATGCATACAACAGAACACAAATGCAATCAATGGTGTAAAATAATGTGACAGGTAAGGTATCTTTTCTATTATTACTCTAAAAATAACGAAGTTTTATCTTAAAAGGGATCAATTTTGGCCGTGTAAAAGGGCAATTGTTGTGGTAAAGAAGAAAGAAGAGAAAAACATGTTATTATGATACGCAAAATAATAATAATCATTGCTAATTATCTCTATGGTGAATGTGTGTTCCTTGGAACTCATTACTTGTGCATCAAGTAGACATCAAACGCTACCTTCCCAATAAAAGCTGATGAGCCACCAAGTCTTGCTATACCAACAGCTACATTAGCAGGTGCTCCTCCCGGGGCCTTCTTGAAAGCAGGAGTCTCGGCTAACGAAACCCCGTTAACAGTTGGGACGAAATCAATTAGCATTTCTCCAAAGCAGACAACAAGAAACTCGTCATTATCAACTGATCCAGCATTGCTCGGAAATGCTCCTATACACCCTGAAATCGTAAGAGAGGAAAGCAAATGTGAAGACCAACTCAACATTAAATAACAAAAGGTAAACTTTTCATTGCAATTATGCAGTTGATCCCCTTTTTTTTACATAATTATTGGATAAATATTTGCAATCTTCAACAGAAACAAATCCTGCCACCTAAATCTCATCTTCACGTACAGAGTTGAATACACTTCTTACAGGCTACACTAATTAGCTCAGTCCGTGAACAACAGTAGTAGAGAAAGAATCATCACCATCATCAAAGCAGACCCACCTCTTCGTTGCTGGCGGCGGCAGTTGCGGAGCGATGAGCTCGGCCTTCCGAAGGGTTCCAGCTCGGAGAAAGCAAACAACTTGCCACAAAACCTTCCCATCCTGAAACTCCGATAGCTGAGAAACCCACGGCCGTCCACTCCACCGCGTGGGACAACGCCGGCACCGAACATCACTGTCGTAGCGGCCATGGTCCAGAGGAAACCCAGCCGATTCCCAAAAAACCAAAAAAAGAAAAAAAGGGAGCTCCTTTGGGCCGTCAGACCCGATGCATACTTGTGGGCGACAAGCAAGAATAAGGTGGATGCCACCGAAGGTGTCACCCTTTGGCAAGTGACGGAGTCGAACTCGACGGTGGCGGCGGCGGGATTGTTGTGGGAAGTTGGGAGAGAGGAGATCGGCCGAGTTGGTGTTCGGGGTTGGAGACCAGTGGTCTTCCAACGCCTGGAATGGGAGAGAAGCACAGGCCCCGTGGGGTCAGCTCTGGTCGGTGAGTAATAAAGGCTTACTTTGCGTGTGAGCATGAGCTGTCCAGAATGACTATAAAAATTTCAGATTGCAAAGTCATGACGACTCATTGCAAAATTTCAGGCTTTGGGAAACTTAAAGGTTGAACAGAAAAAATGCCTAAGGTCAGGGCTTGAAGTAAGAATGTGGGATTTGAAAAGGTCTTACTCAGAAAAGCTGTCTCTCTGATACACTCTCTGTTATGGAAAAAAAAATAAAATTCGAGGTGACTGACTGTAGTCCAACTAGCCGTAACGGCGAAACCCACTGGCAGGAGTTCAATGTTACTCACGTGGGATTAGCTGCCCACATCAGATAACACTAACTTGCATGAGATTTGACTAGCATAGGCTAGTTCTAGAGCAAGCTGAGCTTCACAAGCATTGGTAATGGCAACCACGTGATGAAACTCTTCTTCGAAGAGACAAAGAATGGATTGTTTTCTTCTTCTTTTTGGAAATTGACAAAAAAAAAAATATATCCTGTGATTTATGAGGGAAGAACGTGTGATTATGAGCTTCATCAAATTTATTTTTTTCTTCTTTAGGTCGACCAAGCACTTTTTTACTCTACAACGTGTTCTTCCAAAATGTACTATGGAGTAGGTGACTGTTGATACAAGCCCCAATCAAGTCCATTGAGCTAATTCGTCACCTTGCTCACCAACTTGGTTAGTTGGATCGCAATGGTGCCTCATTCATGCCCACTAAATTGAGCTTGACTTGCAAAGTTCACCTACGCCTAAAGAGTAATAAATATCTCTCCACACAATGCTTAGATATGCATCAACTTTCTTTTACACCTAAAATCTAATATCCACAATTGTCATCACTTGGTTAAGCATCGAAGAGATCTCAATCACCTAGGTAGTCTCCCTTGACTACGTTGTCTCTCCTTCCTCAAGCTCATCTCAATCCTACTCATGTCGATCTTAGTGATCTCTACATCGACATCTCGCTAACAAAGACACGACGTACCGACCACTTCCTCGATCGAGCCCTCAACTAACAAGCATGAGAACTCAACAACTTTCAAGGGGTAAGATCACCTCTCTAGGTATAAGTTATGGTTATTACAATCTTATGGATAATTTTTAGTTTTTTTTTTTTTTTGAACCAAGGTTGATAAGATTAAAATGTTCATTGTGCGACCACCATATATCAAGAAAATACAATATTTAAACCATACAACAATTAGGTCAGTAGAAACCAAACAACAACAATAAACAACATGACAAGAAGAACAAGATGACAACAACCACTTAGAGAAACAATCAACTATAATAAGTAGAGTTGTAGCAATAATAATAGAGGAGATCGAAATCATTGCTCTCCCTCTGTAACGACTCCCAAGTCGCTACCACTAAACTTAGCAACAAATTTTTATTTTTAATCATTTTTATATTTGTTATTAACCAACAATTACACTAATGATGTAACTAAGGCTAAGTACTCTCAATAGAAAATAAAACTAGTAAACAACAGAAATAAACTAAACTATCACTTATCTGGATCCCTAATGTGTGGTGGTGTGACTCCTCCTATATGCACTAGCAACCAACAGTTACTATCCTGCACCTACCAAAAACACACAAAACAAAGCACATGTGAGTGACCACTCAAAGGTCACCAGCACACACCCCTCCTACAACTCAGCAACCTATACCGAGGGCAAAAAAGCACAAGCATCGCACCTGGATGTCGACAAACCAAAAGGGCAATCCACCGACGCCCAACACACAAGCACTGGCATCCCTCTAGGACGTCGCAACACTAAACTAGGTAGTCTACCACTGCCCAGCAGGTCACAAAATCACAAAACCATGCCTTTAATACAATTTCTTTTCTTTTCCTTTGCAAAACCATGCATACACTTTTTAAAACCTTTTATGCATGCCAGAAAAAGCTACTCTCGCCATCTTAAGCCCAAAACAATCATCAAAAGCACAACTACAAAAACTCTACTCTGCACAACATGGTCCCCTCTAGACTGAAGCACACACCAAGCCACGGAGCCTCTACTCCCACAACAACGGAGCCACTGCACCCAAACAATGGAGCCAGAGCTCCCAAAGCACTACGCCTCAACAAGCGCAAAAGCCACGGCCTCCTCTAGGCCCAGAGCTTGATTTTCTAAACCAGAACTTCACATAAACACAAGCGCAAACAGTGTGTCGAACTGCCTGCGCTAAGCAAACAAAACTGGCCACAAGCAGTCCACCGAGGAGCGACCATGGTGTTCTGCACTTCCACGGTGACGGCCACCCTGTGCAGGAGCGTTCATTGTCCCGCGATTCCCCTCTCTCAAGAGAACCCTCAAAAGCCAACCCCTTAATGGGAAGGCTGTCCTTTCTCCCAGGATGCTACCAGTTACGGGACGCACGTCCCACCCGCACTGGCCACCACAGGGTATGCCTCCTCACGGCGCCCTCCACACGGTACTTAGGAAGGAGTCTCATACCTCCACACCCGACAACACCCGAGCCTCAGTGCTCACAGCGACAGCAAGAGTATCATACCTCCCCGTCATGTCACAAAACACCTCAACCCGTGGATCACAA
>JAMKQA010025850.1:0-19050 GCA_024699735.1 Posidonia australis
ATTCATGAAAGCTTGTTTCAAACATGTTTGTTTGCTTCTCATGCAATAAACTCCATGTTATCTTTGTCTATATCTAGCATAAGCTTACATGTTATCATCTTTTATCATATTTTGCATCATGCATCTATATGCTTTTCATATACCATGATTCACATATCCATGTTTTGGCATGTTGCATGTTTCCATTTATGCATGAATCATCAACATATTTTCATCCTAATGCATGATTTACATGCATGATTTTGCCGACCGTTTTCGCATTCTTCTGCGGAATCTCCTCGCCGGCATGGTTACAGCTGAATCTGGTAGGCCGATTGCACCCTACTCCTACGTGGAGAACCTTGTGCATCAGCCCATGATCCAGTGGCCTGACTGGATCCTGCATCCTTCATCTAGCTTAAATAGGTTGGATCTTGTGTGAGGCTACTGGCCCTTGAGCACAAGGTCCATAGTCATTGCATTTGCATTTCTAGCACTTTTGATGCATGTTTCTCCCAAGTTTTACAGAATGTTTCTACTGCATACTTTTCCAAAGTGCATCCTCTGATGTTTTGGTTTTGCGTGGCTTCCTGTTTTTCCTTTAGCATATTTCACTGGCGCACCTAGACGCACATAGGGGGCGCACCAGACTGGAGCACCAGTCTGGCGCACCAAACAAGCGCAATTGCCTGTTTTCAGTAGCACATAGCTAGTTTTCATATGTTTTGCTTGCTTTCTTGACCCGATTTGCTTCTAGGTTTTCCTTTGGTTTTCTTTCTTGATTCATTAGGAAGGCACACCTTCGTTTTCAGCAACTTTCTTGCATTTTAGATTGCATTTAGGCATATAGAAAGCAAGGATAATAAATCGCTCAAGATATTAGATCTTTGATCTTATTGTGCAATATGATTGCATCAACACTTGACCCAGCATACGAGCGATATTTCTGAGCATTAGGACACATCCCTACACATCATGCACATATACTTTAGACACCACACGCATTAGCATGGCATGGCATATCGCCCTCGGGCGTACAGCACAGGCTGCAAAGCCGACATCTCATTAGCAAAAGAGAAACCAATAGAAGACCGATTTTTCGGGCGTACGAGGGTGCCTAACACCTTCCTCGTAAGTAATAGGGATCCTTACCCGCATTTCTGGTTTACGAAGACCCTTTTTTATTGTTTTGCATGATTTCCATGTTTTATATGGTTTTCCTCGTCTTCCATTTGAATAGACTCGGTGGCGACTCCTACATTTTGCTTTATTTCATTTTTGCCGTGGCTTTGCCGACTTTGGCACATATATTTGTTGCCACCCTCGACGGCATGGTTACACCATGTTATTGAGGGAGGTCAGTTCTTCAATAAAATCTATTTTTAATCTAGGATCACAAGGACCAAATACTCCTGTGAGCCACCATTCGAAATTGTGAGAGCAATTTCTCAATTTCAAAGAAAGACTATATCTTGCAACTACAGTCTTGCATAATGAAAAAGATCTGTCATCCCAACCTATGAGAATTCCTCCAGAGGCACCAAGTGAGGGTAGGAAGGACCATTGATTAATAATACCTCCTCCTATGGCTCTTAGGAGGGAAGGGGAGAAGGATTCTGACTTAGTTTCACTGATTATGAGAATATTACTTTTGTTCAATCTAACAAAATTTCTAATTGCTCGTTTCTTTCCACTATTCCCCAATCTTCTAATATTCCAGGTTGAGATAATCATTTAATTTTGGGGAGATATATAAAGAGAAGCAAAGTTCTCAGTCAAGCAAGTATTATTATCAAGATTTATATGTGCTAATACCCGGTCCTCTCTAAATGTGTTAAAGAAAGTCTTAACCTCTTCTAGGGAAGCTAGAGAAATTCCTATTTTCCCACAAAAAATTTTAAAGTGATCATAAGAGTTCCAAGTGAGAGCATCATTCAGTAAATGATTAGTAGTATCTTCATTATCTGAACTAATGGAATCTAAGTCATGTGAAGCTGTAGAGCTATTTACTGGAGAATTATCTTGCAGAACAGAATCATTAAAACAAGTGAAATCATCATTACCAGCGGTATGGACAGGAGTTGAAGGGTGGGTTTCAGAAACATCTTCATTTGAGAAGCCAGGAGCATCCTTCTCTAAGTAGTCATATACACTCAATACCGTTTTCAATTTTGCCATTGATAAGTGTCTTGCTCCAATTTCAGCTTCAACAAAATTTGTTGTTTCATCCTCAATATGGAGAAGGTCAATGTAATAGAGGTGGAGGGATTGAACCCACTCTTGGAAGAGGAAGGAGTGGGTGTGGGGAGGATGCCAGCTATAGTGGAGGAAGGTTGTAACCTAGGACTGACTGATCTAGTCCAAATATGTTTACCATTCCTGGAATTTTTACTATCCATGCCACCTCTCCATCCTTTACTGTTCTAAAATGGTTTACGAATAGGATTCAGACCACTGGCGCTTGGATGCATAGAGGGGGGCTTAGTGGGCCAAGACCGCATCGTCTTAGAAGTGGTTGCAGAACAGGAGCAAATGTCCCAGCTACGTCAAAATTTTATTGAAAAGACGATTTTCCCAAATGCAAAATATCGACAGTCTGGTATATCTTTGCCTGGAATAATTCTGATTCTGACTCTAGAGAACCCAAGAAATTTCACAAAATCTATAGATAAATCTACTTCCAGCAGTTCAGCAAAATCGGAGATCATATGATGAAAGATATCAATATTCCAAAGATGATGGGGTATTCCTTGTAGTCTTATCCATACCCCTTCTTCTTTTAAAGTCTGGACCGCATTGGAATTGGGGGACCAGGGGATGAAGGAGGCGGAAATCATTTGAAGAGATGAGCCATACATGTTCATGGTTTCATTTCTAGCTTTCATAGAGGGAAATATTAGAAGGTATTTCCCAGGGGAAAAGGTATGCACTTCTACTTCAGTGGAATCTGGCCAGCAAGCACGAATCTGCTCTTCTAGTGCCTCCTTAGTGAGGCTAGGAGAATGAGTGGTCACAATGGCACTGCGAGCGTAAGACTAGTATAGATTACACACTGCTTTAGAAGGTGGAAGCAAGATAGGGTTATGAGGGGAGAGACTAGTCATATTTTTCGGGTGAGTGTCAGCTAAAGATTCTTGAAAGAATTTGCATAGTGCTACGGAGTGAGAAGAAGATTTACACTTAAAACAAATCCCAGTGAACTTACAAAATTTTTTAACATGTCCTCTAAGTCCACATCTAAAACATCTCCCCGTCAAACGACAAAAACTTACCCTGGGAGGACCAGACTTCTTCTTAGAGACGACCTTCCAATCGCCACCCGAATCCTCTGAAGCTGGAGAGGCACTGCTATTGCAACACGAGGCACCAGGTGCATTAACGGTAAAGTGGTGTTTAACTGGGGAAGAGAGAACAACAAATCTTGTGCTAGTGAGGGAATATCTCTCTCCAGAGGGAGGGAGGGAAGGTGAAGAGTCAGTGAAATGATCGCATATGTCAGAGTGTATCCGTCTATTAGAGATTTTCTCCATTTTGGATGAAAGCGAACTGACGGTTCGAGAATAATTAAGTGTTTCTTTATAAGATTTGTGCGGGAAATGAATTCTTTTAAGCACATGAGTTGATGTATTACTGTGCGCATTTATTTCGACAAAGGGACCGTTGAAAAAATCTCGGGAATCCCTACGGTCCGCCGAAACGCAAGGGATATAATATATATCATGAAGAGGATATTTCTCTAAAAGCTCGGATTTATTATAATAAGTCTCAAATATAATCGATGGTTTATACATCGTATAATCCCACACAGAAGACGAGGGTTCAACTGAGAGACTGACATCAGTATCAGAACCAAGGGAGCTGTCCCCCTGAGGCTTCCCTTGACCAGTAAGGAAGACAATGGTCCGGTGGGCACCGATCGGCGAAAGGATCGCCGAAGAAAAAGAAGAATTAGCTCCAACAATTGCATCAGAGTAGAATGATATAATATTAACCATATTCGAACCTGAAACCTCCAGTGATCTGGTAGAGTTATACTAGGTCACATTCGAAAAAGCTTGATTGCCAGAAGAGTTACAAGGGGAGCTGTACTCTTGAGATGTTTTCTCTATTATCATGCGCCTCTTATTGATATTACTAACAGGATCAGAATAGTAATGTACAGAAATAAGATTATATACCATAGCAGAAACCTTATGCAACTTCACATTAATATAACATCTATTAAGATTCCTCAACCAATAGAGAGATATTTTTAGCGTTCGGAAAAGGGTGTCAATACTCATATCTGTCCGATCCTCACATAAAGTCCTTGAGTAGGAAAGAGGAGCGAAAATAATCTTTAACAACAGAAATCGCCCTGCCTTAAGCCAGTCCAATCTCACTTCATTCGACCAATCATCGAAGGAATAGAGCAGATCTGGCTCAGGAAAGGACCAGAAGCAGGGTCTGGTTTTTCAAATAGGGGAGAAGAGAGGGTCTTCCCGGATCCACATACCTACGCTTGTGTGGTCGAAAGGAGGAGCAAAGATTTGCCCGATCGACGGGAGTTCGCAGGTAGAATGGAGTCGACGAGGTCGTCCTCGTCAAGAAGACGACATTTGAAGGCCACCCAGTAGAAGCGAATGGAGTGTTGAGGCAGATTGCGGTGGCGGAGATGACCGGAACCCTTCTGGTTATGGTTGCGCTTTCTCATGACTGAAACAGTAAATTCCTTTCCTGTAATAATTTTCACTCCCATAATTTTTACCAATGCCGAATGAGTGAGTGTGAATGTGTGTGAGAGAAAGCATTAATCTAATAAGGTCTATTCTCATTTTACATAAGTAAGATCCTAATCAAAACCATTTAATTATAATACAATCTAATAATTTAAACCAAATATTTTGAAAATAGTAGTTATCAAATAAAATAAAGTACTTCTTTAAAGTGCACCAACCAAAACTCATCATCCTCAGCTTCCCCAAATCAAAACCACCAGCCTCAATGCATTCTCTCCATTCCCACTACACCAATAAGCAAAAGACACAATAAATTTGGAGAAATCAAGAACGACAGAATTCAAAGATGGCTACGATCATTTCACTTGATGATGCATTTCAACGATGATGATAAAGATGTGTAACTCCCGTAAAATTAATTTTTTAATTATTTACATTTTATAAATATTATTCCTGGACGGGTGTTACTGTTCTGAGGTGCGTTGTGCGGTTTTGTGCTTTTGGGCTTGGGCCATGTGGGCAGGTTTCTTTTTGTGTGTCCCTGTGCGTGGTTTGGCACTGTGCATTGTGACACTGTGCATGTGGGGCCCGGGTGTGGGTTCGTGTGGGGCCCAAGTGTGGGGTCTCCGTGGGGTACGCATTTGTGGACTGTTGGTTGCGGTAGGTGGTTGGGCAGAGTGGTTGGTTGCTCATGCAGTGTACTGGTGGCTGAGACGCGCAGGTGAGTACGTTCTCAACTACTGCAGACGCAGGCTTTATAAGCCGCACCGCTCACCTTCGTCGCTATCGCCGTCTTCTCCTTCCTTCTTCTTCCTTTCCCTTTCTCCTCAGCGGCGCATCCCTCCTTCTCCCCCACCTTCTTTCTCTTCCTCCCCACTCTTCCTTCTCCTTCCTTCTCCATTCCTCTTCTCCTTTCACCTGACCTCCTCTGTTTCCCTAGTTCTTCCTACGCGAGCGTCGAGAGAGAGAGAGATCGAGGGAGCGAAGCGGAGGGCTGTGGTTGCTTGGAGTGGTGCGCGGAGCTTGCGAGGTGTGCTCCCATGGTCGTGGCGAGGCCGTGGTCGCCGGAGTTAGCCGGAGTTGGCTAAGAATTGCTGGAGGCGTTTTTCAGGTACGCATCTCCACCCCAAGTAATAGAGAGCATGAAATTGGTAGAAAACGCTAGGATTGCATGGAATCTTGGTAAATTTACTTTCCTAAATTTTATTGTGATTTATTGAGAATTATTGGTGAATTTATTGGCATTTACGATGGTCGGTGCGTTTTGGGTCGTTTTGACCCTTCTATCTTTCCGATTTTATATCTTGATGCATGGTGAATGGATTTGAGTTTTGTTTGTTGGGTTTTGGAGTAGACTCGAGGGTCTACACCATATGTTTTATGCAAGATTTTTGGTGTTCGTTTAGGACGCCCGATCGAAGGTCCCACTTGGGGCGATTTCAGACGATAGGGTTAGGGTCGTTTTCTGGTTTCGCAGAATTCGACATACCGAAATGGAAACGGCATACCGAACTAGTGGATTTTGGCATACCGAAATGGAAACGGCATATCGAACCAGTAGATTTCGGTATACCGATTCCGTTCGGCATACCATTTTTTTGTCAGCTTAGGTCCGTTGGTCGAAATTCAGTCGTCCGATTTTGGACGGTATACCGAATTTGGCCTGAGTGTTGACCGTTGAACTGATTCAGTTGACCGATCCAGATAGGCCTACTGAACCAAGGGTTTTCGGCATGCCAAATCTGCGCCCAAATGAGTTTATAAAATGTGTTTTCCGAGGTCTTTCTGGACTACTGTGTTTTGTCCCTGTAAGATGGGATTGTGGGCCATCAGTAGTGGTTACTTGAGACACCTGATGCACCGTTTTACCGAGGTTTTGGAAGAATTTTCAAAAATATGATAATATTTTGGAAAATGGATTTCAAGGAAATAGTTGGCCTGTTTTAGAAAGTGTTTTTCCTGGTTTTCTGTGTGTAGGCTGAGACAATGTGGGACCGTGTCGTCGGGACCAGGGAATGTGACGACCTCGAGTGGTCGGGCACGACTCTTTGATTAAGGTAAGGGGCCGAGATACCTGAGGCTGAGGGGTGTCGGTTCCTGGAGGTATGAGACTTCTTGATTGTTGTCTCAAGGCTAGAGTTGTGGTCTGCGGATTTAGGTGTCATGTGACGTGACGGGGCGGTATGATACTCCTGCAGTCGCTATGAGCACTGAGGCTCGGGTGTTGTCGAGTGTGGAGTTATGACACTCCCTCCATAGCACCGTGTGTGGAGGACGCCGTGAGGAGGCGTACTCTGTGGTGGCCAGTGTGGGTGGGACACGTGCTCCGTAGCAGGTAGCGTCCTGAGAGACATGACAGCCTTCCCAGGGAGGGGTTGGCTCTTGAGGGTTCTCCTTAGGAAGGGGAATCACGGGACGATGAACGCCCCTACACAAGGAGGTCGTCACCGTGGCAGTGCAAAACGTTGGGGTCGCTCCTCTGTTGACTGCGTGTGGCCATAATTAGGTTGCCTGACGTCGGAATTCCCGACTCACTGTGAGTGGTTTTGGCCATTGAGGGCCTTTACTTGTGGCTTTGGGCTAGTAGAGCACCGGTTTGTGGTTTTGGCCGGTGTGGGCCTGATTTATGAGGTTTTGAGAAAATAGTTTGCGAAATGAATTTAAAAGGAAAATAGATTATGGTTTTGTTTTCCGCAGTTTTCGTGGGATGCGTACTGAGTGACTTTGGTCACTCATGCGTTTTCCTTGTGGTTTTGGTTTGCAGGTGCAGACATGCGATTGGTTTAGCAAAGTGCATATAGATCGGAGTCCCTTAGCCGCACACACAGGTTCCTATTAGTTTGATATTTACTATTTAGCTTTAATTTTCCCATAATTTAGTTTGTTTAAATTATTATGAAAAATTTGCGACGTGACATGATGTCTAATTTTACCATAAGACTATAATTGGTGTTTGATTTCTCAAAATCTAGGACGTAGAAGACTATCTTCACTCACGACGATTTGTTTGTTCACAATGACCAATAATTGATTTCCCATTTCTCCTTGCGATGGACGACGATTTGATTCAAGGTGAACGATAAGAGAACTGTTCAACCACAGTGGACTCGCTTCACCCATTGTTGACAATGATTTCATTCATGGTGGAGGTGAAAAGGTAAATTGTTCGAACTCTCATCCATTAAAAAGATTTATTAAATCATAATATTAATTGTTTCTAATAAATGTCATTTCAAGTAAGAAAAATCAATAAATATTGATTTTATTTATTTTATTTTTCAATGTTAGGCACATTAAAGTATTGATGGCAATTAGTGTTTGGGTGGATGGAAGTTCTCCTTTCACCCGATATCATCAAACACAATATTTGTTTTCCAAATATATCTTTGAGATTTGTAGAATTTACTTTATTGGTAATTACTTAACATGTATGCATATTCAAATATAGTTTTCGTACTAACATTGTCTTCCACTAGTTTGAGAAACTTTTACATTGATAGTGATTACTTAATATTTATTGCATTTTAATCTATCTTATCGCTAACATAATCATTTCATTTTTTCATTAATTGTCTAATCTATATCTAAAAATACTATTAAATAATTAAATTACTTTAGTAAATACTTTAGAAAATATTCATAATAAATATGGAAAACTTTTGATCTTTTTTCATTAATTAAAAAATATATGAATGTAATAACATTTGCATATACTCGAATGCAACAATAAAGTCGTCACTGACAGTGCATTAACGTGTTTACTAAATTCATTATATATTTTTTATACTCTTTGAAACATCAAACTATTGATTTTTTTTTCGTTTCAATCATGCTCTGTAGTGTTGGAGCTAAAGATTGATCATGGCGTATGGATTGATTCTGAAAATCATATTAGCTACCCTTGGCATACTGCTTTGTTGTGTTTTTTCTTTGTAAAACTAATAATTTGGTTGTTTTATTTATTTGTTTTAGAGATATTAGATGTAAGCAATTTTATGGTTTATATTATTTGTAAATAAATCAATAAATTTTAGACAACAATGGGCGCAATATTTTTATGATTCATATATAGAAGGTTGTTCTCAAAAACCAAAATGGGTGTGATGTAACTAAATTTATATTGTAATAAAATATTTGTATTTATTGAATAAATTACATGAATAATAATTTCTCAACAACAACTTATGAATTTGAGTAAAAGTTAATTACATAGATTTACTTATAATATGAATATCTTGGATGATACTTTAAAGAATGAAATTTAGTAACAGAAAATAGCAACGTGATTTTTTCTACAATCAAATTAAAATGGGCTTAAATTTCAGTATTTATTAATAGAATACATCACTAATCGTAAAATACTAATACTGAATAACACCATGATACTTCAACATAAAAAACAAATCAATACATTTTCATCAAATTTATCCAACAATTTCCAAAAGTTGAGCAAATAGAATGTTCTAATAATTTACGCAAGTATTTAATCAAATTGATCAGTGCTCGAAAAAAAGCAATTTGATGCATGAGAGAAATATTAAACTACATCGGCAATCCTTGCTATCTTCATTAATTCCACATTCATTTCTTTTATGATGCATGGCATATTATCTTGCTAGAAACTAAAGTTTCCTATACATTCACAAGCTTCAACTAAAATACGCAAGAGTACTTTATGAAATTGAAATCCTAAAAAATTCAAGATCTAAGACATTAGGAAACAAATTGGAAAAGGTAAAAAAACCACATGATCATTATATATGTTATTATTTTCAATAAAAGTTACATTCAAATTTATTTTCAATGTTTAATGAAACAAATACAATCCAAAAAGAGATAGAAAACACCACGTGATCTGACCCTAAACTACACAATAAAAAAAAAACAAAAACAAGAAAATACATTTGAAATATGCAAGGATTACAAATTTGAAACTTGAGAAAAATAACTCCTAAAAAATATCGGTTATCGTCCATAACAAAGATTTGTATCAATCTTAGATATTTAGGAAATAAATAATTGTCATACAATTGTAAATTTGAACATGTCTACTGTGATGCTCAATCTAATTTAGAAAATATTAAATAAATTGATTTTCAAAAATTCACAAGACATAAATTTAATGGCTATCACTTAGGGCCCTATCATAAAATGCGCATACATACACACACATACACACATATATATAGTAACACGTAATTAAAATTATCATTGAAACATATTGTCAAAATGAGAGGACATCTGTGAACTTATGATCCATTTGATAAAACTTTTGGACAGCTTTTGAGCATGTAATTTCTACTCAAAATTTACTTAAGTCCAACGATTCTACCAAATACTACAAATTTAGAATCAAATCGTTTTTGGAACAGCGACTCTTTTACATATCCAGAAGTTAAGGTATGATTGCTTCCAGCCAAAAGCTACCTTCTACACTAAATTTCAGAAGTAGAAGCTTTACCTTACGAATCATTATTGTTGAAAGAGTTGTTGGACTTTATACAATGACAACAGATCTGTGTAGAGTAATGGGAAGAGGGTTGGCTGCACCGAAGGGATACGACGATGAGTTTGTGTAGGGCCGGAGAGCAGTAGCTGCTCCAGATCTACATGAGGGGGATAGGATTTGAGAGTCTCTAGAGGATGACATGGTACAACCATGGGGTAGAGGAGGAGGGGTATGGATGACGTGTGGGCGATGTATGGCGTCGAGTCGACGTGAAAGCCTATAATCAACAGATGTGTGGCATCGCAATGCGGGGAGAGTGGGGGAGGGAGGCGAGCTGCAATGCCCCTAAGCATCACAATCCTACACTTTATCATACATAGTGTTATTATTAAATAAATAACTCTTAAACAAATGTGATAAATTAAATTAAAAAAACTAACAACAAATAATTACTACAACTACTCTAAACCTATAGTGTGTGGTTGTATGATACCAACTGTATACACTAGACTTGAATGCTACATTTATATCTGCATCTACAAGAAAATCATTAAAATACACGTGAATGACATTTAAAAGTCACCTAGCACACGCTTTCAAACTACAAATAAAACAGTGAACTAGGATTGGAACTGTAGGCATTAAACTCCCCAAACCATATGTCGTCTGCTTTGGCAACGTCAAAACTGAAACTTGTCAGAAACTAGAACCTGCAAAACTATCTTGCAGACAAGTTTTGAAATCCCTTTTTTTTAAACATACCCATTTTGAACCAAAAGTCCATACTTCTTAAAATTTGAAATCTACCACCAAAAATATATTACTAAGACAAGCATCTCCACTATTGATGTTAGGAAACCAAAGCTACCAAAAACTTTATCGCACAAAACCATATGGACGTGCATCTCAAATCACAACACTAAAACTTCAAAAAATAAAATAGGTATCTTGCCTTGATACCACAAACCACAATAAGACAATTCATTATTGCCCAACAAGCATAAATCCTTTAAATCTGCTTTTCAAAATCAATTTATCTTTTCTTTTAAAAACACATGCGTCTTTTGAAAAATCTTTATGCACTCTTGGAATGGCTACTCTAAGCCAAATTATGTCCAAAATCAATACAAAATCATATTCTAAAAACCAACACAAAACAACATCTCAAAATTAGGGTCTCCTCTAGACTAAAGCGTGAGAACCTAAATCAGAATTCAAAATCATAACTCATGCACACAACGTTATAACCTATCGTGTCACTCTGGCTACAAACGATCGACCGACCAACCAACAAACAGCCATCAAAGCGTGCTGCATTGACACTGATGAGTCACCCTATATTGGAACCCCTTCATCGTGGATCCTTACTCTAAGAGCCCACCAAAGTCCACTTTAAGACAAACTCAGAAACGTCCTCTTGACATCCTTGGGACATCCTCTTGGCAGGGAGGGGGGGATTAGTTTAAATCGTTTCTAATTTTTAAATTTAAAAATACAAAAACCAATTTCTTTTTTAGAGGAGTCTGTAACCTTGCCGACGACAGCCTCGGAATTGACATGAAAGGCCAAATACGCGAGGATCGGCAAAGTCACAGCAAATACGATAAAAATAATGATAAAATGCAGGAGTCACTACCTAGTCTATTTAAAAACGGAAGATGAGGAAAACCGCTTAAAACATTCAAATCATGCAATAAAGCCAATTGAAAAGGTCTTCATAAACCAGAAATGGGCAAGGATTCCTGTTACGCACGATGAAGGTATTAGGCACCCTCGTGCGCCCGAAAATCGGTCTTTTAATGGGTTTCTTGTTTACTTATATGAAATGTCGGCTTTTCATCCTTTTCTGTACGCCCGAGGGCGATATGCGATGCAATGCTATATATGTGTGGTTCTCTATGCTAAACATGTGTGCATAAGTTGTAGGGTGTGTCCTAATGCTCAAAAAGGTCACTCGTGCAGTGGGCCAAGCACCAGTGCAAGGATATTGCACGGATATGATCAAAGATCTAACAATATCGAGTGATTTTCATCCTCACTTTACTATATGCAAAACGTGATCTATCATGCATGAAAAGGGTAGAAAACAGAATAAGGTCTTCCTGATATACCCAGGAAGACAACCAAAGAAAACCAAAAGCAAATCCAAACGGGAAACATGCTAAATACCAAGCCAAATGCTAATGCGTGCAACAGAAAACAGGCTGGTGCGTCTGTGTGGTGCGCTAGACTGGTGCTCCAGTCTGGTGCACCACCTATGTGCTCTACTGATGCTAGGAAAGCGTGCTAGAGAAAATCATAAATCCGACAGTAAACCAGAATGCCATGCAATGTAAAATTCTTGTAAACTTGCATACTCATTAGAAAATGCGACATGAGTATCTTATCAAAATCCAAACAAAAAAACACAAGATGGGTCTTGTGTTAAAGGGTTGTATGCCTCACACAAGACAGCACCATCCATATGCTAAGTAAAAACAACAAGATTCAGCCATGTTATCCAGATCTGGATCATGGACTGATGCATAAGAACCTCCTAAACAGGAGTTCATTGGGCAATCAACTCACCAGATTTCAGAAACTGGCTGAATATGCAAGATGCAAAAAAGACTTAAAACAATGTCAGCCAAGACTGAAATCATGCATGCGAAG
This sequence comes from Posidonia australis, assembly GCA_024699735.1. Lineage (NCBI taxonomy): Eukaryota > Viridiplantae > Streptophyta > Magnoliopsida > Alismatales > Posidoniaceae > Posidonia > Posidonia australis. Next base: position 12,799 of record JAMKQA010025850.1, read on the forward strand.
ACATGCCATATCAGAGAATACACATCATACAAATCAAAGTCAAACACACCTGGGAAAACATGTAGGTTATGATGCAAAGATGATGATTTACTTTGAATAGACTGGTGCACCAGGATGGTGCGCCAGGGTGGGGCTCTGGTTAGGTGCGCCACCCTGGTGCGCCACCTTGGTGCTCTGGTTAGGTGCACCACCTTGGTGCTCTAGTGTGGTGCACTCCAGAAAATTTGAATCAGACTGTTGTTTGATTTTAGATTCTGATCCAGATGTAAGAGATGTAATGCGATTTATCTTAACCAGATTGATTAATCAGATGGTAAAAAGCTAAACTATGATGAAAAGCAAGCAATGGAAGTCCTTTTTATCATCTCTTTTTAAATCATGCAAGATCATGGGTTAAGGGCTGATATTATTGCATTATAGATTCGAAAGAGCATGCAATGAGCTAATGAACTTAACGGTAGAAAATGACTTGAATATGCTCTGAAAGAAATAAATAAATATATATATATATATATATATTTCAGTGCAGAAGCCCTGTTCCCAGTCACGGGTCTTCTCCCGCACCTCCTGCTCGCTGAAGGAAGCCCCCGTGCCTGCTCCGGATCCGTCGCGCTTCTTCCCTTGCCGCCGTGCCTGCTCCGATCTGCGCAGGGAACCGCGCGCCTCTTCTCCAACCACCGCGCCTGCTCCGATGCGTCGCTGGGATCCGTCGCGCTTCTTCCCCTGCCGCCGCGCCTGCTCCAATCTACGCAGGGAACCGTGCGCCTCTTCTCCAGCAGCCGCGCCTGCTTCGATGCGTCGCAGGGATCCGTCGCGCTTCTTCCCCAGCCGCCGCTCCTGTTCCGATGCGTCGCAGGGAACCACGCACCTCCTCCCCTGCCGCCGCGCTTGCTCCAAGCCGCGCACCTCTTCTCCTGCCGTCGCGCTCTCTCGCGGGAAGCTTAGACGCTAGGAGCCGTCGAGCTCTCCTTTTGCTCGTGCCTGCTCCTCGTCTGACGCGTCCGCTCCGCGCGTGGATGCATCCACGCATTCTCCCTCCTCCACTGCTATAATAGGAAGAGGCAGGGACAATGTTTCAGTGTGCAGAAAATGGGGAAGATATTGTTTTCTTTTGTTCTCTATTTTTGGGGTTTCGTATCATCTGGTTCCAGTAAAATCTCTATGTGTACGAGTTGTACAAGAGTTGTACTCTTGGTTTGAGTTGTATTCTTCTGAAGAATAGTGAAACCTATCTGCCCTGGATGTGGATGTGGCCCTTTCTTAGGTGAACCACGTAAATTTGTGTATTTGTTTTATTTCAGTTCTTCTTCATTTCATTTTATTTTCTTGTTTAACTAATCCTTAAACTAAACAAGTGGTATCAGAGCCAGGTTGAGTTTTTTGTTTTAGTTAACAGAAAATATCATGTCTTCACATATTGTTAAGGTGGAGAAATTTACCGAGACGAACAGCATCAGCTTATGACAAATCAAAATGCGGGTGCTCCTTAAACAGCAAGGAATCTGGACTCCATTGCTGAAGGAAAAACCAGTTGGGGTCAATAATGCCGAGTTGACATTGCAAGAAGAAAAGGCGCATTCAACAATATTACTTTGTCTTTCAGATGAAGTAATAATCGAGGTTGCAGATGAGGAAACTGTTGCTGGATTATGGTTAAAGCTGGAAAGTCTATACATGACTAAATCTTTAACCAATAAGATTCTTCTCAAGCAACGTTTATTCTCCCTCAAGATGAAGGAAGGTGCGCCTCTCAAAGAGAATCTTGATAATCTTAATACTATTCTTATGGAGTTAAGAAGTATTGAAGTAAAGATTGATGATGAAGATGCCGCTCTGTTATTGTTAGTATCATTACCTCAATCTTTTGAAAATTTTGTCCAATCCTTTGTAATTGGAAAAGATTCAATTTCTTTAGAGGAAGTGAGAGCCAGTCTCCACATAAGAGAATTGCGGAATCTAGCTTCAAATTTAGGTGGAGAAATGACAGGCCATTCTACCACGTTTGACAAAAATCGTGGTAGGTCAAACTCAAGAAGTTTTGACAAGAAAGGAAAGAAGAAAGGCAAATCTCAGGGTAAAGTAAATCCTAGAGATATCTGTAATTACTGTAAGGAACCGGGGCATTGAAAGAATAATTGCCCTAAAAAGAAGTCAAAAATGCCTTCTGCCTCTACAGCATAGGAAGAGATTGCCTCTGAAGTCGAAGTTGGCTTTACTGTTTCTGATTCTTTTCTTTCTTCTGATCGGTGGATTCTTGATTCGGGGGCATCACACCATATGACCCCAAATCGAGAATGGTTTTCATCTTATAAATCTGTTAATGGAGGTACTGTTACTGTAGCCAATGATGCACAATGTAAAGTCGTTGGTATTGGATCCGTGAGGATTCAAATGTATGACGGGATGGTGAGAACTATCTCTGAAGTATGTCATGTTCCGGATCATGATAAGAATCTTATCTCCTTAATTACTCTTGATAATAAGGGTTTTTGTTACAAAGGAGGATGTGGAGTTCTTCATGTAAGCAAAGGATCACTTATAGTGATGAAAGGACTCAAGCAAGGACCGCTGTATATCCTTAAGGGCTCAACTGAAGTTCAAATTGCTGCTATAGTATCCTCAACTAAGCCACTCCACAAATCTAAGATATGGCATATGCGTCTTGCTCACTTAAGTGAGAAAGGGATGCAAACTCTGCAACGCCAAGGTCTCTTAGAAGGACTCAAGAATATCGATCTTGACTTTTGTGAGCATTGTGTCTTTGGTAAGCAGAAAAGAGTCATGTTTGGTCCAGCTGAAAGGAATACGAAGGGCAAACTTGACTATATTCATGCCGACTGTTGGGGACCAACAAGAACACCTTCTTTGGGAAATTCTAGATTCTTCTTATCCATTATTGATGAATTCTCAAGAATGACTTGGGTGTTTCTAATGAAACACAAAGGAGATGCCTTTGTCAACTTCAAGGAATGGAAAGTTCTGGTTGAAAACCAGACTGATCGAAAAATCAAGGTTCTACGAACAGACAATGGCCTTGAGTTCATCAATAATGCTTTTGATTCTCTGTCCTGAAACACAGGTATTGTCCGACACAGAACAATTGCACACACTCCGCAACAAAATGGTGTTGCAGAACGTATGAACAGAAGTCTGTTAGAAAAGGCCAGGTGCTTAATTTCTAACTCTGGAATTGCCGATGTTTTTTGGGCAGAAGCAATTCATACTGCGTGTTTTATTACCAATAGATTTCCATCATCTTCGATTCAGATGAAGACTCCCTATGAAGTTTGGACAGGTAAACAGGCAGATTATTCTAAATTAAGAGTTTTTGGGTGTCCTGTTGATTTTCATGTAAATGAAGGCAAACTTGAGCCAAGAGCAAAGAAAGGTGTCTTCATGGGTTATGGAGATGGAGTAAAAGGATACAGAGTATGGGCTCCTCAGTTGCACAAAGTTATACTTGCAAGAAGTGTAACTTTTGATGAAGAATCTATGCTACAGGAAGGAAAATCTGTTGCTGAAAATTCTGATCCTTCCTCAAGTAGCATTTCAGGTGATCAAGTGAAATTTCAGCTATCTTCTTCTCAAAGGAATGCAGATCTTAATCCAAATGGTGAAGAAGATGAAATTGAAAGGCCAGAAGTTGAAACAGAAACTCTTATAGGGATGGAACAACCACAACTCTTTAGAAGTGTAGCAATAGACAGGCAAAGAAGGGAAGTTCGACCACCTACAAGGTTAGGTTTTGAAAACCTAACAGCTTTTGCCTTACAGGTGGCTGATGAACTTGGCTCAGAAAAACCATTTCATATCAAGAAGCCATGAACAGTAAAGAAGCTTCACAATGGATGATGGCAATGCAAGAAGAGATGGAATCTCTTCGATCTATCCAAACCTGGTCTCTGATAAAAGCACCAGAGAAGAGAAAAATAATCGGTTGTAAATGGGTGTTTAAAAGGAAAGCTGATCCTGAAGCTGCAGGTAGCATCAGATTTAAAGCACGTCTAGTTGCAAAGGGCTTCAACCAAGTTGAAGGAGTAGATTATACTGAGATATTCTCTCCTGTTGTGAGACATACATCAATCGGAGTCATGTTAGCAATTGTAGCTTTACAAGACTTAGAATTGGAGCAACTATACGTCAAACCCGCTTTTTTACATGGAGATTTAGAGGAAGATATCTTGATGTGTCAACCAGAAGGATTCCAAGATCTTTCGAAACCAGATTTTGTATGCAAGTTGAAGAAGTCTTTATATGGACTCAAACAGTCTCCAAGGCAGTGGAATAAGAGGTTTGATACTTTCATGCACAAACTTCAATATCACAGAGGTCAACACGACTCTTGTGTTTATGTTAGGAAGTGTTCCGATGGCTTTTGGGTTTACTTGCTTTTATATGTTGATGACATACTCATTGCCTCTAAGCAGAAAAGCGAAATTCAGAAACTAAAGTCCCTTCTAAGTTCAGAATTTGAAATGAAAAACTTAGGTGCTGCCAAGAAAATTTTGGGAATGCAGATTTTCAGAAATAGAGAACAAAAGAAATTGATCTTATCTCAGCCAGATTACATATAGAAAATTTTGCCAAAATTCAGAATGGATAACTCCAAACCTACAGGTACACCTTCTGCTCCAAGTGTTCACTTGTCTTCTTTTATGCCACATCAAACAAATGATGAAATAGAAGACATGAGTAGGACTCCATATGCTAGTGCAGTCGGGAGTCTAATGTATGTCATGGTATGTTCTAGGCCTGATATAGCACATGCTATAAGTGTTGTTAGTCGTTTTATGTGTAATCCAGGGCGAGAACATTGGCAAGCTGTAAAACAAATTTTCAGGTATCTTAAAGGATCCATTAACCAGGGTCTAAGATATGGAAATAGTGATGATTGCCTTATCAATGGCTATTCTGACTCATATTTTGGAGCAGACAGGGACACTAGAAAGTCTATGACTGGTTATGTGTTTACAGTGGGAAATTCAGTGCTGAGCTGGAAGGCATCTCTTCAACCAATAGTCACATTATCATCCACTGAGGCTGAATATGTTGCAATGACAGAGGCTGTATAGGAAGGTATCTGGCTAAAAGGTTTGCTTGGTGATTTTGGCTTACATCAAGATTCTCTTGACATTTTCTGTGATAACCTTAGTTCCATTTGCATAGCCAAGGATCATGTCCATCATGAAAGGACTAAACATATTGACATAAGGTATCACTTTATCCGAGGTGAAAAGAGGATAAAATTTGCTAAAATCGCTACTGAAGATAATCCTGCAGATTTTTTCACCAAAGCTGTTCCAGAGAGCAAGTTTGTCCACTGCTTAAATTTGCTCTATATTTGTGATTGTATCTAGATCAGTTCAGTTCAGCAGGGCGAATATACAAGTTAAGGTGGAAATTTTTAGAAAATGACTTGAATATGCTCCGAAATAAATAAATAAATATATATATATATATATATATCAGTTTAAAAGCCCTGTTCCCAGTCGCAAGTCTTCACCCGCACCTCCTGCTTGCGGAAGGAAGCCCCCGCGCCTGCTCCAGATCCGTCGTGCTTCTTCCCCTGCCACCGCGCCTGCTCTGATCTGCTCCAGATCTGCCTCGCAAACGAAAAGCCTGGCGTAGATTCACAGGGAATATCCTCTGGCGAGGGTTACAAGCACTAAAGATGGAAAGCCAGCAGTCAGCACTCTGAAAAGTGGTTGTGCGTCAGCTTGGTGTGCCATCTAGGTGGGCCACTTTAGTGCTTCTGCTTTGTGCTCCAGTCAAGTGCTCCACATTGGTGCTCTCCACTAGCTATCTGAATTGCCAATTGGGTCACGGGCTTGCTATGGGCTTGTTGTCAATGTATGCAATGACCTCTGGCTAGTTAAAAGGTTGAGTAGAATTCAAAAGTGGTTGAGCTTCCCGCATCTAAAGCAACATCTGGAGAGTTTACCTATGAGCCACCTCAAAATCGGGGTGTCTACAGAGTCCAAAACTAATTTTGAGTTTTTATCATAATAACGCTGATGAGCGATTTAGATGGAGCACTATTTAGAAGGGATTGAGGGGTGTTGTCTAGGATGGGAAATTATCGAAACGAGAGTTCTAATTGTTCTTTTTTTCTCCTTTCTTTTCGGTTGATAGGCCATCTGCAAAATTCGAACAAAAAAACTACCAAAGACTTTGGGCTTTAACCTAGACTTTAGAAGTCCTAAAAAATTCATACGTAATATTTATCAACTACAAAAGTTGTTTCAAATGACT
>JAMKQA010025851.1:0-23835 GCA_024699735.1 Posidonia australis
GTGATGGATTCTTCCCAGTATGCTTTTCTCCCTGGGAGATCCATTGCGGATTGTTTCTTGGTTGCTCAAGAAACATTACATTATATGCACACATATAAAATCAAGGGTTACATATTGAAAATTGATTTTGAGAAAGCTTTTGACAATATCAAATGGAATTTCCTGTTAGATTCTATGGCTGGTATGGGGTTTGGAGACAGATGGATCTCTTGAATCCGTATGTGCATATCCTCTGCTAAGTTCTCTGTATTGGTGAATGGTACCCCTAAAGGATACTTTGGGGCAGCCAATGGGTTAAGACAGGGTGATCCTTTATCCCCCCTATTGTTTATTATTGCTTCTAATGTACTAAATGCCATGCTGCAGACTGCAAGGAGGAACAACCTGATCTCTGGGATTAATTTCCCTCATGAGGGCCCTTCTCTAATTAATCTGCAATATGCAGATGACACCTTGCTTTTTTTGCCTGATAGTACTGAAAATTTGATTAATATCAAAAGAATTCTATGCTGTTTTCAATTTTATTCTGGGTTAAAAATTAATTTTCTTAAATCATCATTGACTAGTGTGGGGGTTTCCCAGGAAGAATTACTATCTTCTTGTGAAATTATGGGATGTGTAAAGACTGCTCTTCCCATCACTTACTTAGGCCTGCCTTTACATTATAAAAAAGCAAATTGTAATAGTTGGGCTCCTGTGATTGAGAAAGTCACCAACAAGCTCTCCTCTTGGAAGGCCAGACAGTTGTCTTTAGGGGGCAGATTAGTTTTGGTCAATGCGGTTTTATCAGCCATGCCTACATACTTTATGTCTGTGCTGCACATGCCCTTGAAGATAGAGAAAAAACTGGATAGTTTAAAAAGTAATTTTTTGTGGAACTCCAATTCCCCTACAAAAAAAGGAATGCACCTAATCAAATGGTCCAATATCTGTAGGAGTAAGAAAGAAAAGGGTTGGGGGATAAAAAATCTGAGGAGTTTTTGTGCAGCTCTAAAAAGCAAATTAAGTTGGCAATTTTGTTCAAGTAATAGCAATCCAGTATGGAAATCTATTATTCGGGCTAAGTATCTACATAAGGGTCCTGGGGCTATCTTGAATACCTTCTCTTCCACCTGCTCACCCTTATGGAGGCATATCAAAAAAGGGTTTAACTTTTTCAATTGCTTTTCTAATGTCACTGTGGGCAATGGTTCCAATACTATCTTTTGGAGACATAAATGGCACAATGGTACTCCTCTGACTATTCCCTGAACTTTATAGTATTGCTAGATTTAAAAAGGCTTCAGTTAAAAGAACCTTGCAGTTATTCAATATTGATTTCAACAGATTACTTTATTCAGTTCACTGTGATGCCTTTAATTCCAATATGCTTCAATTGCAGTTAGAGGGCTTTGTTAGTATTCTGTCTTTAGCTTTGAATACAAGAGAGGATGAATTCTTTTGGATTCCTTCAAATAATAATACCTTCACAGTGAAAGCTGCCTATAACCTTATAAATGATGGAGGCCTACGTATGTTTTCTTCAAAAGTATTGGGAGGAGTCACTCACCACTAAAAGTTAAGCTATTTGCATGGTTAGTCATTCAAAATAGGAATTTAATAAAAGAAAACTTACTGAAAAGAGCTTGGACTAGTTCTCCACTATGTATTTTTTGTTCTGTTAGCATTGAAAGTAATACGCATTTGTTTCTCAATTGTTCTTTTGCAAGGGAGATTTGGAGGTTCTTCTTGAACTCACAGCTTCACCCTGATTTTTTATCTGTTGGAGACTTATTTCTATCCACCCTTAATCTTAAGCATTACTTATCTTTCCCTAGGTGGATTTTGCTTCTCCAGATCATTCTCTGGTTGATTTGGAGAGAAACAAACTGTAGGATCTTTCGAAATACTAATAAGACAGGTTTTTTGGTTATTAATGATATTATGTATCTGATGAAATTTTAGATGGTAAATCTTGTACCAGGTTTTGAAAAAGAAGAAATACTACAGTTTGTCTCTACAATGACACCACATTCTGAAGAACCTCTTGTTGCACCTTCTATCCCTTCTTCTCTTGGCCTATCTGGACAGGCAACTCAAGATGCCAAGAATGAATGAAGTTGACAGTCCATATAAGACAAATAGAAAAACAGAGATTTTTTTGATGTAATACTCCTTCATTCCATTTTTGTCATTATACAGATGATACAATATGATTTTTTGACTGAATAGCCTATGAGTCTGTAATATTACTTAACAATATGTTTCTTATCTAACATTGATGTCGAAGAAATAATACCTATCTATCTCAACTGTCAAAAAAAAAAACATTGAACCTGCATATTACTTATTTCCAGAAACATCCCTCATTTATTTTTGTAAGGAAACTGAGCAATAAAACTGGAAATTCCACCGCCTAGTGCATGCCAATATTATCGAGGAAAATGGCTTCAATTTAAAATCCCGGATACGACATAATCCAATTGGATCCATTTTTCTTAAAGATGAAGATACATGCTCATTTATGCCATTGTAGGATATGATGGATCAAAAGCTGAGCCAGCGCAGCAAGACCACCCATGTCTGTGGTCCATGACAATAGCAAATGCGAACAGACATGATAAGCGTCTTCAAAGATTCAAAGCAAAGACAAACAGAAGAAGAGTAAATACTGCTTCCATCTAATATCAGTGTTGTTTACAAATGAATTCTCAGCCGAGAACAGCGATTACATTACAAGGTCCCTAAAGAATGCATTCAACTCACTACAGCGAACCAAAAAATGAACAGGGTAACCGTATACAGTCGCAGAGAAGGTAAGAATAAAATGCATGGGCGTGAAAGACACTACAACAAGGTCCTCAACTAAAGTAACCATTCTCTACTGGAGTGTACATTCGAGTGTGGAGACAGGGAGAACCAAAATTTAGAGGTGAAGTCTACTCACTCGCTTTTGCATACCCTGCTTGTATCTTCCACAACCTTATCCCAGACGCTTGCTATCTTCTCTGCGTATCCAACCTGGTTGGGAAGTGAAAGATGGTTATCTTCATTGCAAAACAAATTGTTATTTTCTGTAAAGTAAAATTGAGATGCTTTCTGCTAGTTATGATATATGCTATGCCTCAATGGCGAAGCTAAGACATTTTACATTCCAGAAGCAAAATTATCCATGTAAATTGTTTAAACGGTTGATGCCTTGATTAGGTCAACGAACAAACTAACAATGATGAAATTTCTCCCTTATCATGCATTCTTCTAATAGCTAAACATAGTGTGTAAATATGTGTCTGAATAAATGTGGAGCACTGGTACATAAGTAAACCAGAACAACACTGGGTATTTCTCCATTTCTTATGTTTTATTAGAATTTTACTTTCATTGCACCTTTTCTTAAAAATACACATAGTAGAAATACACAGTACATACTCAAGGATAAGCATGCTTAACGTAGAAATGGGACCAATGGACAAGTATATCTACATAACTACAAAGTTCTGTATCTACGATTGTAAATACCTGATTTATTACAAATGCTTTCAGCATGCCAAAGAAATCCTCTCTCCTTTCTTTGTCCAGCCTCTCAAGTTCCTTCCTATTATTTTCCTGCATTTTAGGCATAATGAAGATTTATAATTCATTCTAATAAAACCACATAAGCTGTGATGAAATCAAAAGGGGAAAAAAAATCAAATTGCAATACAAAACTAACTTGACAGTGGTACATTGACCATTCAGGGACTGCAAATGGTTTAATTCAGATATGGTGATAACAGACTTTGTAACAAACTGGACATTTGGATTGAAAATGAGTCTGTGAAGTTATGATCAGTGTATATCTAACAAAGATACAACAAAAAATGTGAAAAAAAAATAGCTTTTAGACTAAACATTTTATATTCCCATTGTCCTTTCAAGAAGATGAACGTGCCATGCCTCTAGTAAAGCAACCTGGTGATGTTTCCCTCGCTTGATATCCCTGTACCCACCAAACTTTTAAATGATTTCCATGAGCTTTAAGTTAACATCGCTGTGGTGGGCTCTGCAATGTCATGGAGAGGCTCTATCTTGGAACTAAACTCACATACAAGTGAGTCCAGAAATTAGGAGAATGAGAATAAAGCTCCATTATAGTAATTCAATGCTAGAACAGCTTGCTTGTAAAGCCAAAATCCAACTGATTTCAACGTAAGACACAAGGAATAAGGAGTTGAAGAGCTAGCAAAGAACTAGAGATTTGCACACAGGGTTCTTCTTATGCCTTCATTTCTGAACTAAGAGTGAAAGAATGCAAGATACATTTGAGAAAGGAGAAAGAAACTTGCAATAGTTTTGGTTGTTTGTCGTTGTTGATGGGCCTTTTAAGAAAATAGAGTATGCATGTACACACACACACGTCATTTCATAGAGGATCCCCATAACTTCATTTTTATCAATCTAAGGTGTATATATATAGCATGAAGAATTTGACAAAACAAGGTAAATGTTTTTAACAAGAAGAATGCTATTAATCTAGGAAGACCCTAACAAGCCCTACAATAAGGCACCTGGCTTTCTATTTGCCACTGAGTTTCCATTCAATCTCCAAGGTTTTGTTCTGTCAAATGGGAAATAACCATGAATTCATGCCCTAAGATTGAAATCACCACCTCAGAACAATGAAGATGTAAGAAGCAGGTAATGAGATTACAGGACAAATAAAAGAAATGATACCTTGATTCGTTCATATTCTCTAAGTGCCACACATTTTGCATCTTCAGTATTCTTTATCTCTTCTTTCAGCTCTTCTATTTTGCGGCTTCTTGATTTATCACCGCCGAATATTTTTGAAGATGCAGTTTCAAGTTTTTCAGCCTTTGCATTCAAGGAAGATAACTCTGATAGTTGAGTTTGTACAGTTAACAAGGAATTAGAGCGATCAATGAATGCATTGTGAACGGCTAACATTAATCCAAGATATTCATGGAGAGTATCCTGACCAAAAGGAAAAAGTCAAAACTAACAAGAAGAATGAGATCAATATTTAAAAAATACAACAACCATATAAATTACCAAATGTTTCACTGTCTGTGCATTTAATTCTCGACAAAATCTGCTTGCTTTGACAGCAGCAGTTCCAAAGGTCCGGGCAGCAGCAGCTCTTACTCTTTGAGAATTATATACAGCCTCCTCTGTTTCAAATTTTGTCAATTTGATGAATGCCAAGCCCAACTCACCCATTGTCTCTCCAATATCCTGTTGAGCTTTAACAAGTGATTCAGCCTACATGACAAGAGATTTGTATTTATGGAAATTCTTCAATTGAAAAATCATAATTGAATCCTCAAATAAAAAAATTCACACCAAGCCAGAGAAAATTTTACTACTAAGTCTGCAAAGCTCTATAAGCATAAAAATCGATTTGTTTGCCACGCATAAACAGGTACTAGTCTGATAAGTTTATTTTTTCAGAATTATTTGTCAGTGCATGCAAAGCTAGGAAGTGGGAAAAAATGATAGTATGCTAGTAATATGTTAAAACACAAAACAAACAACCTCGACATGACTTATGGAGAAAAATGTATAATGCTGCCAACCTATACAATGAGATTAAGGCCTTTACTATAGGAAGGATGAGTTCTGAAAATTAGTTCAAGTAAAACTTATGTTCTAGCAAAAAGAGGCTCTCTTAAGTTACCAAAATCTTAAGACACATGGCATTAAAATCTGATTCCTGCATATTTTTGAGTACCACCACACTGGGGACTATCAACTCTACAACAGTTTTTGAGAGACGCAAATTTTCCAAAATGAAATGTACCAGTTCCAGCATCTTCAGCTTCATGCACAAGCATATAAGGAAAAAATATTGGACCTAAATCAAATATCCAACTTACGTGACTTAATCAACTTGATTATGGACTGACTTAATTATTAGATACATCAGATTAAGTGACACATGTAGGATCTTATAACATACTTATGGAATGTATTATAAAAGACATATCCCTCTAAGATTTCAACACACAACTACATAACATCCTTTCAACTCTCTTACTTTGACAGACTTCCTCCATAAGAACTGAGGTAGTTGTTATGGAACTGAGGTAGTTGTTGTAGGAATACAAAAGAAGAATGCTTTCACATAAAAATCGATGACACGAAGATATCATATAAATCCTATATAGCCTATCAAGTGATACTATAGCCACATTCTTGTCATTATTTTTGAATTTTGGAGAAGTTTTTACCATATGAGCTTATTTGTGCGTATTTGAAATGTGAAAAAAGATATTAAATGGAATATCCAATCTTTGAGATCGTGTGAAGGTTGCTTTCCGACCATTCATGTACATTCCAACTCAAACAAATTTCTAAGCCACACATGAGATGGAATCAATCTTTGCCGACCATCTAGGCCATTGCCAACAACTAAAACGACCTTTTCAGGCTTTTTCCTACCAATCAACGGGCCAATAACCACAATGGCCTTTTCTAGGTGCCTATTGGGTGGCCTAACAATGGTTGGGTGTCTGTCGACAGCTGCAATGCTACCACTAGCCTTTCCTCTTCCCTTTTTTGAAGCCCATTAAGGTTTCTAAGGTTTGTGGGTAAACGGATTCCAGGTGGATCATTATCTACTTATTTATTGTTTTATTATTATTATTTTATTCTATGATAATTACATATAAATCCTTGTAATTTTATTTTCTTACATCTGTGTTTTATTTTAATAAGAAAAACTCTATTTAGCCCTATGATTTAATAAAAGTCTCGTAGAAATCTATTATTTCTTTTAAGTTTTGAGTTTTCACGTTACACACAAGTCATTTGTTATTGTGGAAAACTCTATGAGTTTCTAAAATATTATTTGACCCTTGAAGTTTAAATATTTGTTTCAGAATATAATTTTACATGATTAGAATATAATTTATATTAGAATAAACTATTGTTGTTTATTTTAAATGCATTTCAATCCATGTTTTCAGGCTTTAATGATTAAATATTTTTAAAAAGTATGTTTAAGGGTGATTTGGAAATCTAAATATTTTATCCAAGTAGTCTTTACATATTTTGGATAAATTAATAATTATTTTGCATATTACGTCTAAAGACAAATTAGACCTATGAATGACAGTTTTATGTCTTATTTATTTATACTATTAAGGAACATGTTTTAGTTATTTTAACATATCATTAAATTATTTTAGCATGATTAAAGTATTTTTACATATATTTTGTCTCATTTTGAGGTTTCTTGAATATCATGTAATTATTATTTTTAATTTAGACGACTTAAAGTCTCACCTACGTGATACTAAATAAGAAAAATTGATTGTATTAATTACATAAGTATAGATTTAAATCTAATAAGGATGATGTTTAAACTTACATTTAGATAAATGATATTAATAAATTTCCACCAACATGAAATTATTATACTTATATCTAAATAGGTGGAAGAATCATATTTGTATAATTAATATGGAACATTTTAATATCCAACGATGCTATCTTACATAAATATTTATACATAAAGAAATAATTTCATGTTTATTTAATTTATGACATATTATTTCATCTGCCAACACAGAATTATGATAATGCTATTGTTAAATGTGAAGTTTTAATGCGAGTAATTTATACAAGTTTTCTATTAATAGAAGCATGTTTTGAGTAACTTTATCGAATGAAGCAAATTTCTCAAAAGAAAAGGAATCTTTACTGTTTTAATTAAACCTAATGGATTTAGATCTTTGCTTTCTAATAGATGTTGCTTCTACAAAACCCATAGAAGAAAACAGTGTAAAGGTAAAAGATTTAATATGAAAAATAGAAAAGATCTAATAAACTATCTTTATCATTTATGTTACAATATATGCCAAGAAATATTCAAGGTCCTATAACTTCTAATACTCTAGCAATAGCTTGTTTGGAAATAATTGAGCAACAACTTGTTTGATTTTACGAAGCTAATGCAAGCATCATGACTATACAATTTGTTTAATTCAGAAGTTCACTTTCATGCCTTATACACAAAAGAAAAATATAAGAGAATACATCATGACTATGTGAGATATTATAAGAAAACTGAATAATCTCAATATTACCATTTCATTTTTTTTTTAGCCTACATCATCTTGTAGATACTACTGTCAGAATATAACCTCGTACAACACACATAAGGATGAATAGTCAATCAATGAACTCACGAGCAAGTATATCTATCCAAAAGGAAAAAAGGCAGGCTATTAATCCATTAGCCATGAATCTGACAAGTCATAGATAAAAAGCTCATACATCTAAAGGAAAGAAGATCTAAAAAAATTCTGAAAACAAACACAAAATTAATGTAGCCAACAAATCCATCACTAAAGAAAAATGCTATTTCTACAAGAAATCTAGACATCTAAAAAAGGATTACGTAAAATACAAGAAATGGATTGAAAAGAAAAATTCGTGATACTATATCTATTACAAGCCAAGAATCAAATTTAAATTCTATTTCCAATACTAACTGATTGCTTAACTTGAGTGCATTATGCACAATTCAACCATTTTACAGAAGTTTCTGATAAACAACCTCTAACCAAGTAGTAAAGGTTCATTATTTCGTAAAATCTAATGCGATCGCACATAAAGACAATAGAAACCTTAGGTAGCGTTTGGTACGTTAGGATGAAGACTGGAATGGAATGAGAGAATTTCATTCCAATGTTTGGTATAAAAAAAATCTTTAGAATAGACATGGGAATGAAATTCCCTTGGAAATCAAATTCCCATTAAACATGGGAATTTCATTCCTTCCCGAGAGGTAAGGAATTTGATTCCCATTCCATTAGAAATCATCCTAAAAACGTCGTGTACCCTCCTTTACAGTCGTTTCTCCTTCTCCACAGCTATCCCTTCTCCTCTGTGGCGTGTTCCCGACGTCTGTCACCCTTAGTCATGGAATGTGGGCCGAGTTGGGTCGACCCGGCCTAAAAAGGTAAGGACCCACGTGGGCCTGGACCATGCCGGGTCAGCCTGCACGAGCCTCTTTTAACCGACCATGGGCCCGACACTGCCCACGGCCTGTCGATGGGCTAGGTTGGCTCGATCCGATCCATTGGGCCAAAATTTAAATTTTAAAATTAAAATTTGTTATTAATAAAAAATATTTTTAATACATTAAACAAAATAAAAAATACATAAAAAATAAAAAAAATACAAAAGATGTTTTACATCAATGCACAGTAACATTCTTGAGGAACTTTACAAATACTTTTTTTATTTCAGATCCACGGGCCCAGTCCTTTTTTTTAAATTTCTGGACCGACCCGGCCCGACTTCATCCTCATTTGCGAGCCAAAATGGACCTATTCTACAAGAGCCTAACACGTGGGCTCGACACGACCCACAGTGGGCCTAGCTTGGCCCAACTCGATGCTGGGCTAGACGGGCCGAGGCCGTGGTGGGCCTGGGCTGGGTCAGACGGCCCAGAGCCGGTCGGACCAGATTTCTAAGTCTAATCACCCTCCTCCTTCGAGACCTTCCCTCTTCCTCTACGGCCTTCTTTCTTCTATAACCATATCTTTGCTGTATTTTTTTGCTTTTTCGTCTTCTTTTCCTTTTTTTTTTGTGTATGTATTTTTTTTACAAAGAATATTGATATTTTTTATTATCTTCTTTTCCTACAAAAAAAATTTATTTTACCAAGAATATTTTGTTAATGCTAATTTAGAAAAGATTATCTATGTTAATGCAAATTTAGGAAAGATTATTTATGTTAAAACTTTTATGTGTATGTATATATTGTAGTGTGTATGGAAAAAAATTATTTTAATTTTTTTTTCTAAATTGACAGGATATTTTTGTTAATATGTAGTTATTAATCTTCCAAATTTTATATTTCCATTTCAATTTTGTTCTTATGTATCAAATATTAAAAAGAAATCGTTTGTCAATTCCATTCTGCAATTCCATTACATACCAAACACAGGAATGGAATAAATATATTCCATTCCATTCCGTTCCAGAGTTCATTCCATTCCATTCCAGAGTTCATTCTAATGTACCAAACGCAGCATTAGAGTCTTGAGATCTGCTGATTTTAAAAAATTGTTTTTATATTCTATTTTTTTAGATAAACATAGTATCTTTAACAAATTTAACTAAAAATAATTATAATATTTTGTTTAATGCTTCTAAAATGTCTTTAATAAAAAGAAATGTTCCCATTGTTACAAGTATTATTGATGGATTATTTAAATTGAATGTCGCTTTTAGTTCTAAATCTATAGTATCTAAGATGTGTACTAATATAAGAAATAAAGTACATAACACTTCAAGTATTTTGTGACATAGAAGATTGAAACGTATATCCCAAAAGAGGGTGGAAAGATTAATAAAAGATAGTCTTATAGGATCATTAGACTTCATTGATTTTGAAACTAATGTTAAATGTATAAAGTCCAAAACAACAAACACATATAGGAAATATGCTACAAAATGTCAAGCAACTTTAGATTTAACTCATACTAATGTTTATGGACCTTTAAACCATGCTTTATAGATCAAAAATACTGTGTTACTTTTATCGATGATTATTTTAGGTATATACATCATTACCTCATTCATAAAAGAATTAAAGTCCTACGTACTTTTAAAGATTTCAAATTAAAGGTTGAAAAACAATTAGAAAAATCTATCAAGGCAGTCAAATCATATAAGGATGGTGAATACTATGACAAACACATCGAAATGAGATAAATGTTATTGCCATTTATGTAATTTCTTAAGAAAAATGATATAGTACCTTAACAAACCTAATATAATTGAGGTTGCTGAAAGACAAAAGAAAACGCCTAAGGAAATAGTTAAGACTACAATAAATTACTTGATTTTACCAATCTCAATGTGGGATGAAACTTTAAAAACAATAATATTATAAGTTGGATTCCTACTAAATCTAAAGTGAAAACTCTCTATGAGTTATGGACCAATAAGAAACCTTATTTAAATTAAATGCACATTTGAAGATGTCCAACTGAAGATAAAATTTACAATCCACAAAAGAAATCTTTAGATTCAAGGACAATCAGTGGATACTTCATTGGTTACCCAAAAAGATCAAAAGATTAAATTTTACTGTCCAACACATACCACAAGAATAGTTGAAATTAATAGAACTATTTTCTTAAAAGATGGTTGTGTTAATGAGAGTATGTTTAACGATTATATTTTTAAAAAATTTCAAGAAGATGTTATCGTTCCTTGTCAGGTCTCTATCTTATTTAAAAGTTTGAGACGTATTTACCATTTATTGTTTTAATGAACAATACTTCATAAGTAATTACACCGACTCAATAAAAACCAATTGAGAAGCCTATTATTGATCCATAAGTTCAAGTTTTGCATGAAGATCAACAAACCAATTTAAGAAATCCAACAGACAAAAGTAATCAAATATTCCTTTATATTACATGGAATATTTATATGATAAGGACAGAGAACAAGGGATCGACGATCCAGAAATGTTTTCATAAGTCGTAATTGTGTGAATTTTGATAGTTGATTGTAAGTCATAAAAAAAGAACTTACCTTTATGAATTTCAATCAAGTTTGAGAACTTGATCAATTACCTTTAAAAAAGAAATCAATTGATTGTCAATAAGTATAAGACCCAAAGAAATTCAAATAGATCAATTAAATACTATAAGGCCAGACCAATGGCAAAGGATTTTGCACAAAGGAAAGACAGTAACTACTATAAAACTTATTCTCTAGATGAATGTGAAAACAACTTTTCTAAATAATAAATTAAGAGAAGAAGTATACATACAATAACCACAATATTTTAGGATTAAAGGAAAGTAACATATGATTTGCAAGTTAAAGAAGTTATCATATGAGCTCAAGCAAACATTCAAACAATGATACTTCAAATTTAATGAAGTTATCATTTTCTTTAAATTTAAAAAAAAATATTGTTGATCAATATATATACCTAAAAGAAAGTTAGAGCAAATGAATATTACTTGTCCTGTATGTACATAATATTTTACTTGCAAGTGCAAATCTTAATTTATTAAGGAAAATTAAAGATTTTCTAGCAACTTTGATACAAATGATATGGATAAAATCCATTATGTTATTGGTAAGGTTGTAAGTTGATCAGGTTTTACCCACTAATCTCACCCAACCCAATCATTTAAGAATATATTAGGATAAGGCTTTTGTCCACTCATTACCAATTTGATCATCCTTTTAATAGATAATGACAAGGCTAGACTGCTTTGAGTCATCCGCTAATCCATTAATCCATTAAATCATATAGTTGTATTTTATTATATCCTTGTAATACTATATTCTGTTGAATTATAGATGGTGATTAAGACATGTTATATTTTATTATATTCTTAAGTACTTATGAATTGTATGGTTAAACGATATTATATCTATGTTAGTTTTAATTTTATTATTATTCTTGAATAAACATAATGAACCAATGATGAATGAAGATGTTATATTGTGATAAATGATAATGTCAAAATTATTCTTGTTATATATTGTTAAATTTATTATTAATCTTAGATGAACACAATTTGATTTTTTTTATAGGTTGTTGTCTTATTAATAATCTATTTGTAGTCATAGTTCAATTTTAGGCTCAATTAAGGCCATGAAATAATATAAATTGTGGTCTTAAAAAAATATAAATTCACTGTAACAAATCTCTAAACATGTTCAGACTATCTAAGAAGTCTTACATACCAAGTATGTTAAAGAGGTTTGCATTAAAAAATTATACTTCAGACAACACACTGATTGTGAAAGGTGATAAACTAAGAAAATTACAAGAACTTCAGTTAAATTCAAAAAAACTTGTAATGAAGGATAAGTCATATGCTACAGTAATTAGATGTCTCAACTATACACAAACATGTACTCCATCAAATTTAACTTTTGTCACCGAATATCTAAAAAGAAATCAAAGTGAACTAAAACTTTAACATTAATAAATTACAAAGAAGGTTTTAAAATATCTACAATGAGCTAAAGATCCCTTACTCACATTAAGACAATCAAATCAACTAAAGATCATAAGATTTTCTATCTCAAATTTTACTTAATGTGTTAACACTAGAAAATCCACTTTTAAATATATTTTCTTACTTACAGAGAAAACTGTCTCATGGTCCAGTGCCAAACAGGAGACAATTATTGTTTTCACTATAAAGGTTGAATATGTAACTTGTTATATAACATCTTCGTAAGTTATTTGAATATACAACTTTATCACATACTTAAGAGTCATAAGCTCTGTAGAGAAACCCATAAAGATATAGTATGTGTAGACACCCTAATTTTGTAATTTTACAGGCTTGCAGGACAAAATATGGTGACTAGGCTTTTCATCACAAATGAGCTCAAACCCTAGTTTAGTCCCAAAGTCCATGAA
Organism: Posidonia australis; assembly: GCA_024699735.1. Classification (NCBI taxonomy): domain Eukaryota; kingdom Viridiplantae; phylum Streptophyta; class Magnoliopsida; order Alismatales; family Posidoniaceae; genus Posidonia; species Posidonia australis. The sequence goes on from JAMKQA010025851.1 coordinate 13,403, forward strand.
AGTCCATGAAAGTCCACCAAAGTCCATTTAGGCCCATTAAACCCACTTAGGCCCATTTAAGTCCATGAAGGCCCATTTAAGCCTACTTAGGCCCATTAGGCCCATAAAGCCTACTTTGGTCCTTGGACCCATGAAGGCCCACAATGTATCAACACATATCTTCTTCCTTTTCCAACCCAACAGCCCACTTCCTTCTCTTTTCTTCACCTTGTAAACCCATCTTTCCTCACTGTTTTCACCAAAACCACACGAACCCAACATCCAACCACTGACCAGCAACTCCTCCATCTAGCCATCCATCTTCCAGCCCGCTGACCAGTAACAACACTCCTCAAGCTTGAGCCCTCCACGAACCAGAGCCACCGGATGCCTCACCGGGAGCTTGGACGGCCGTCGATCACTGTCGGCGAGCAAGGGGACAAGATGGAGCATGGAAGACAGCAGGTTGTTAAGTCGATGGTTGGTTAGGAAGGTGGTTAGTCTGTTAAGAAGTTAGTTAGTAGGCTGGTTGTTAGGATTCTGGTGGTTGGTCTGTTAAGAAGTTAGTTAGTGGGCTGGTTGTTAGGATTCTGGTGGTTGGCTGTTACAGCCGCCGTCGACCTCACCTATAAAAGGAGGTGAATAGAGCGAGAATGAGAAAGAGAAAAAAAAGGAGGAGAGATCCTAAAGCTCTGAGGTGTCTTCCCGTTGCGTTCCTGAGCGCGACAGCCAGCCCCAGTGCCTTCCTCAGCCAGCTCCGGTCGTCCACGCCACTGCCAGATCAGGTACGCCCTTTATCCGCTTCCCTTGCCTTCAATTCTAGCTTCCTAGGATTCCTTGAGTCTTCCCGAGTCGATTCCGATCAATCTAGAGGATTCTTCTTGTAGGAATCAGCCCCCAGGCCTCGCCGGAGTTGTTTTCCGATGGCCTAGGTGGGGGGCTGGTCCAGGGCACAACCCTGGCCCCGAAGCGTCAATCCTTTCTCCCCGGACCTCCCTCTTGCCTCTCCGTTCCTCCGCGCGCCGCTCCAATGCCTCCCGAAGCCTCCACCAGAACCTCGCCGAAATCACGCAAGACACCGTCGCCGGAGAAGATGATCGGAGCCAGAGAAGGAGCGCACGCCTCCAACCCCTCCGTGCCGTTTCGAGTCTCCAGAAAGCTTCCACGGCGCCCCCTAAGTACACCGGAGCCTCCGAAACGAAGCCACGACCCCAAGAACACGCCCGCAACCATGCTCGTCGAAGAAGAGGACGTCGACGACAGTTGGAGCCCCTCCTGCATCATTGTCCACCATTTGAACCCCTGGAAAAGAGGAGATGCTCCTCAACACCCCTCCGAACCTCCTGGACCCTTGGATCGCCTCACCGCAACCTCTGGAGCTCTCTTCTTCCCCAACGTCGTCGCTGGAGCACCTCGACGACGAGGTACGTGGGAGGCCCGCTCCCACCATTAGATCTTCGATCCACTCTGCTGGATCATCTCCCTTCTTCTTCCTCTTGCTTCCCGTGGGGTCTAATCTCCAATCAGACCACGTGAAGGCCTCTGATGGCCCCCTCCGGTAGTCGTCGGCGACGGAGCACCGTCGTCGGCGACCGTCATTCTTTTTTTCTTTTAAAATAATTTAAAAGACATTTATTTTAATAAACTTATGAAACTTTTTTTCCTTGCATTTAAGTCCTTTTTGTATTACACTTTGATTCTTTTATTACATTTAGGTCCTCTAGTCATTTTTCTTAATTCGTTCGAATAAAGTTTTAACTAAAAATATTACATTCGTCTCCCTGAACATTTAAAATAATGTTTTCCAGACATTAAACTTCAATAAAAGCCCTCAAGTTTTCTTTTAATGCATTTTATTCAGGAATTTTGCATAAGAGACTCTAAACTTTCTTGAAATCTTTCTAAAAGTTCATTTTTCTGGTTAATTTGCATAACAGCCCCTGTATTCTTCTGAAATCATCCAGGATGTTGTTTTTACTGGTTAAATTGCACTGCAGCCCCATAAGTTTTGAAAACCTTTTTGAAACATGTTTTCTCAGGATAAATTGCATTTTAACCCACAGTATTTACTGAAATTCTTCTGGATGCTTTGTCTGCTGAGTAATTTGCAGTTTAACCCCTGTACTTCACTTATTTTACTCTGAATGCCTATTTCCAGGGGTAAAATGACTATTTTGCCCCTGAAACATTTTGGAGCTTTCCGGAATCTTTTTTCTTGCATTTTTACCCTGAATTTCCACTAAATTGTTTTAAATACATGTTTTAATGGTAAAATTGCATTTCACCCCTAGGAAACTTCATTTTGACTCATTGCACACATTTACACATTTGACCCCAGATTTCTTCATAATTGCATAGAATGTGTTTTCCTATGTATTTTTGATGATTTGAGCTTCAGAATTTAGATTTTTTTACACGAAACTGCTGAAATTTTCGTTATTACACTCACATATGCATTTTACGCATTTTTTCACATCTTCCCGCACGAGTTTTCTTACTTTTGCTTCCTTGCTTTTGCGCACGCATTCCTAGTTTGTTTCTAGCTTGGTTTTCTCGCCGCTTCCGGATTTCTCTCGATTTTCGCCTTTAGATTTGTTTTGATTTTCCATCGCCCAAAGGCGTACAGTAAAAGACTTCACAAAACCGACATTGTCCCGAAATGAGAATTATTTTCTCCTTTTTGATATTCTCAGATTTATCCAAATTTCCGCTGATTTGCGAGATGCTTTCCGAAAATTTCACGATTTTCCTCATCGCCCAAGGACGTACAGTAAAACGACATTCTCAATGCCTACATTTGATCCTCGGATTAACTTTTTCCCTTTATTTCACTTCTTTACTTTAATTTGGCATGTTTTCAGTCATCTTCATGCATGAACATATAGAATAAGCAAGCATACATTCATTAGACCATTGACAGTAGGAAACCTAGAAAGACCGAGTTTTCTCGGACGCATGGGATGCCTAAACCCTTCCCCATGCGTAACCAAAATCCTTATCCTTTCTCTGGTCCGCATTCATTTGTGCATTGTCCATTAGGCACGGAACACACACATACATTCTGCAGCTTGTTTGCTTCCAGTTTTCCTGATGTATTTGATTTTCCTCGTCTTTCTATTAAAAGGCTAGGTGACGACTCCTTTCCTTATCCTTTTTATCTTCCCTTGGTGTTTCCAGGTCAAGTCTCTTCCTCCGGATTCACCATCTTCGTCGTGACCATATCGGGTCTCCTCGTGTGCTTTCACGCACCCGATAGTAGGAGAGCCACGCAAGGGTTCCACCGACATGGTCATAGTATGATAATGAAGCAACAGTTAAATTCTTTAATAACAATAAGAACTTTACTACATGTAAGCAATATGGAGATCAAGTTCTTGATTGTAAAGGAAAAAATTAGAGATTATTTGGTGTCTATTAAGTATATTAAAACTGATTCAATGTTATCTGATCCTCTTAAGAAGGCACTTCCGTTTAGAAATGCACTTCTTCCTAGTACCTATAATTTACATGTGCTTAAGATGAATTTAGTCTGTTCTTTTGAGATTTTGCTTCAATATTTCATACACTAATGTACTATATGATATCATGCTTGTTTGATAATCTATATTTAGTAGTTCTTATTTTGTTTAAATATTGAACTATTGTTTTATCATTGGATAAATTAAAAATAATAAACTTTATTTTTATTATCATGACATTTATAAGTTTATGCATAAAGTAATGATTACCATATAAAGTGTTCAATTGTAACTTCAATATTAGATATTTTAGTATATAAAAGGAACATGTATTTTGACAATGTATTACCATTATATCTAGTATCTATGAGGGTTGTTATTCTTAAATGAAGATTAATATATCCTATTAAGTAACTGAATTATTATCGCTCCACATAAAATTTTGTCTTGCATAAAATAGGTTGAATAAATCAAGTGAGAAATTATTGGATCTAAGTCTAAATCTCTAACTTACGTAGCTTAATCAACTTAATTAATGAACTAACTCAATTATGAGATACATTAAATTAAGTAATACATGTGGGATATTATAACATAGTTATAAAATGTGTTATAAAAGAAAAATCCTCTAGGATTTCAATACATAACTACATAATAATTCTTCCAACTCTCTAGCTTTGAGAGACTCCTTCGTAGGAGTAGAAGAAATTGTTGTAAAGATACAAAAGAAGAACAATAAGATCGATGACATAACGATATCGGATAAACCCATATAACCTATCAAAATAAACTTTGCATCACCTATTCAGCATCCAGCCAACCAACACTACAACTTCAATACCAATCCAGACATCAGCTGGTCCACCATTCACTTTCCCAATTCTCCAATTTTGAACCAAATAGTAAAACAGAAAAATGCAAAGAAGTAGCAAATTGAGTCCAAATTATACCTGTTGCGATGCAGTGGTGAGCTGCTGCTCCAAACCCTGCATCTTTTCTTTCCTCTCCAAGAACTCCTTATCCTCCTCAACAATCACCGGCTTCACCCCGCCCCAATCATTCGCCACCGACTGCTTCAGCTCTTTAAAAATCCTCAACAAATCCCTCCCACCCTTCGCCGGCTGCACGACCTCCTCTGCCGCGACAATCCCCGCTCTGGCCTCCCAGAACAGTTGCCTCGGCAGCCTCGCCGCCCCCTCCACCACTCTCGACGAAATATCAACACTCGTCGGGAGCGGCATCTTCCCCTGCGCCTGCAGGAACACCCGGAGCTCGTCACTCCTCCCAATCACCGGATGCGCCGCCAGCCTGCACAAGTACTTCTCGAGCGCCGACCGCCTATGCTCCACGAACTCCTGCTTCTGCATCACCTGGCTCTCGACGACGTTCTTGTCGGGCCTCACAGGAACAAAGAACCCCCGGTACGCTTCCGTAAGCCGATCCGACAACGCAACGACGTCCCTGAACCGGCGGCGTACGCTATACAGGGCACAGTCGGAGCTGGACTTCGTCATGATGAGATAAGTCACGTAGGTGCCGGCTCCCGGTACGAGCGAATTGGTGGATTCTTGCTCCTTCTGGGGGCTGGCAACGGTGATCTTGGAGTAGAGGGAGGAGGAAATCCGATCCGATCTGGCGGAAGCTGCATGGGAGAGGGAGGAAGAGGGGGATATGGAGGAGGACGAGGTGGAAAGGCTGCCGCCGCCGTTCTCCGGGGTGAAGACAACGTCAGCGTAGGACGGGGGGTCAAGGAAGGAGTTGCGGGCGGAAGGCGACGAGGAGGAGGACGGATTCCTAGGGTTTTCGATCTGCGGGGAGGAGAGGAGCGGATGGTCGTCGTCGTCGTCGTCGTCATCTTCAGGGGAGGCGGAGGCGGGGGCGGGGGCAAGGGGGTGGAAAAAGGTGGCGTTGGAGAGGAGGAGGCTCTCCATCTCGTCGACCGGCGGCGGGGTAGGGGGGCGGTGGTGGTCGGAGTCCGGCGAGGACATGGTTTTGTGGGGTTTTGAGTCTTCTTGTGGTGGTGGAGATCAGGAGACGGCAGGGGAAAGGAGAAATGGAGACCCTCGGTGGCATGGTGTGGTGCCCCGCAGAAGAGAATAAGGAGTGTGGTGTGGTGAAGCACACGAGGAGAAGACTGGAAGACATGGGAGTTTGTGTTTGACTTGCTTTATTATTATGTAAGGGGTGGCAATATCTTAATTAATTAGTTACTTAAGGAGGAGATTGACCGGTACATGTGGCGAATGGTGAGCACTTTGCCAACGGAAAAGGATAATAATGTTGCATGATCATGGCATTGATGCGTTGTTGGCTAGGCACGATAAAATGGCGGGATCACTTGTGCCTGAACAACTACGTTAAGACGGTTGATTTAGAATGTAAGTTTGTTGTTAGTCATATTTGTGATTCTCGAGGATATAAAGTTAATGACCCGTCTTTTACTTCTGTGATGACTCGATTTTGATACATAAGATAAAAGGATTTCGCAAGGTAACTAACTTTTTTTTTTTTTGAAATAGGTGCATAATCTGCTATATATCACTTAACTATGGAACCACTATCAAGTATAAGATTGTATCAAAACATTACATTCCCTAAATATAGTCCAAACATAGTATGAGGACTATCAAGATATATTGTACTATAGAAGTCCTTAAATTTCATTATCATCTCCAACTTGGAAGAGATCATATGAGGCTTCTTCCGATGCAGAGATCTTACTTCTTAGCAATAAGCGTGCCTGAGTCAAGCATAGGAACTCCAATCATTGAAGCAATAGTCTGAGTTGTGCATATTCTTCAAAGATTGATTAAATTCGTTACCAGAGTTTCCTAAAATACAATTTTCTCCCCAAAAATTTATTAATGCAATGATATCAGCAATTATATGCTCAAGTGCTCTAAAATTCTGTCTAAACATCTTATTATTCCTTTCCTTTTAAATTACCCAAAAAATAGCAGAAACCAAAAGATTCTACAAAAATTTATTAATCGAATATTTCGCTAACTTATTCAAGGAAAAGATGTTGCAGAGCTTGGTATTATATAAAACAACAATGATAGACAGGAAAAAGGACCATATTTGCATTACAGAAGGACAAGTAAGTAATAAATGTTTAGATGATTCACAAGTAAAGTCACATGAAGGACATGTAAGTTGTCCTAGCCACCCCTTTTTCATAAGATTTTCCTTGGAAAGAATTTTATCCTGGATTGCCATCCATATAAATAGTTTCACTTTTAAAGGAATTTTAGGTTTCCATATGTTCTTGTATAAGGGATATTTGAATCTACCATCATTAAGCATATCATAACAACTCCTTACTGAAAATAGGTTATTACCTATTAGGGTCTATACAATCATATCAGGTTTATCATTAAGATAGAGATTACTAACTATTTCAGAGAAAATTTCAAGTTGATTTTGCAAAGTATCCAAATCAAGATTATTACCCTTGAGATTTTGACATAAGCCTGAGAAATCAACATTATATTTATTCCAAAAATTTTGAATCGATCCTTTTTTCTGTTTGGTTGCATGATATTGATCTGGTAAGGAATTTTTTAAAATCCCTATCCCATGCCAAGTGTTCTCTCGGAAAGTAGTGATTTCCCCTCCATTGACTTGAAATTTGGAAAAATTATTTATAAAAGGAAGGCATTTCCTGAGTACCCTCTATAGAGGGGAGTCATAGGAGCATACATTTAATAGAGCTCTAGATTCATTCAATTAGAAGTACTGGGATTTAACTTGTTCAACCCACTTAAGAGTATTGATACCCACTAGAAATAGCCACAAAAGTTTACATTTCAGAGCAAGTCCAAAGGTTTTTGTGACACCTAGGCCTGATTATTCAATTTTAATTGTAAACCATGTAATTAATTGCAATATTGTATAATTGATTTATTAATTGATAATCTATTGTTTCTTGTGAATGTGAGGGTTTAGTTGGCTTTCTGTGCACCTATTTGTGATTTAGGACCGATGTGGAGTCTGGTTTGAGGATGCACAGTCGCCTCGGTCCGCATGCCCATCTTTTCTCCTTTCTTTTCTTTCTTTCTTTTTCTCTCTCTCTCACGAGCTCTTCCCATCTTCGTCTCCTTCTTCTTCTTCCCTAGAACCCGTGCCATTACAGACGGTATGTCTCCCCATCCCCTCCGACATGATGGGTGGTCGATGCCATGTGGGAGGTGAAGGAGATAAAGAGGAAGGAGACAGTAGTGGGTGAAAGTCGAGAGAGAAAGAAGGAAAAGAGGAACGATGCACGAGCTAGAGGGAGACAAGGAGAGCCGAGCAGTGTGCACCACCACCGTGAGTCACCGGAGTTGCGCCAAAGTGCGGGGAGGACACTAGGGGTGCCACTTGAGGTACGCGACCCATCTTTCTCTTCCGTTCTTCCTTGTAGAATGATATATTAAATATATGGAAAATGAGAATAAATGCATGTAAAATTGTAGAAAAATAGTAGAATGGATAAGAATGTGATGAATAGCATGAATATGTAGATATCATGCAGTTAAGATAAAATTTGGTAAATTTATGCAAGTTTTAGGGATGCATGCTACAGTAGTTTCATACGAGCTTCACCCCTTTACGATTTTCGTATGACTTGCATAATGAATGGATTCATGAATGGTTTGAAGGGAAGGTTTGAAGTAGACTCAAGGGTCTACATCCCGTGATTTATCCATGTTTTATGATGCATGTTTGAGGGGTCTGCCGAAGACTTCCACTTCCAACGAACGAATGGTCTATTGGCAGGGGCCGTGTACAGAATATGGGTGATTCGGCATGTCGAATTGAGTTCGGCATACCGAATCCCTGTCATTTTGTGAAGGGGTGCTTGGTTTCGGTAGATCGAAAACCTTCAATCGACCGAAACAAGAGGTTTCAGTATACCGAATCAGTGATTTTTGGTATACCGAATTTGAATTTGGTCTGCCGTTTTCATCCCCTAGCCCATACGAATAAATGGGCATAAATGATGGAAATAAAAAATTTTAAATGGACAATAAGCATGTGTTAATGGTGTTTTCTCCATGAAAATGTCATGGAGAAATATAGAACCCAAATAAGTAAATTTGGGAATGGTTTTGGGTTTGAAATCCTAAAAATGAATAAAAGTGATTAAATGTGTGGTTTTAGGCATGAGACCCAATTTATGATTTTAAAGTAGAGATTTTCATGAATTGAGTTGGGACCCCAATAGAGGGTCATGTGTTACATGGATAGATTCCTTCAATGAAAAAGAATGAAATGGAAATGGTTTTAAAAGGAAAAACTCAAGAGTTTTGAAAATAAAACACTAATAATGTGTTATGAAATCACGGGAGTTAGTGTCAACAATGTGGTAGGAGAATGACACTCTAAAGAAACCAATTATCAGATACGACCGTGGTTGTCAGTGTGGGACAACGAGTGGATGGTGTCGACAAATTGTAAAACATCAATTGTCAGACACGACCGCGGTCACTAATGTTTGTGACGGTGTAGGCTGAGCATGGGTTATTGAACCTAGTTGTTCGGGTCATCGATGGGACGTCAGATAAAGATATATCCCTGTGCATATATGAAAAGAATTTAGGTTGGTTTGCGGGGACAGTGTCCTCCCACATGTGGAACTTCACAATGGTAGTGCATGATGGTAGGAGAAATAGTGTCCTTACCTACTACTTATATGCCTAGTTACCCCTGATCAAGGAAACATCAATCAAGAAAAGTAGACATGAATAGGAAAAGTGTGTGGTTTTGTGAAAAAGAAAAAAATGTGGTTTGGCTAGGATTGGACTTATGAATGGTCCTAAAATCTTAGAATCAAATAAGAATTGTATTTTAACCAATTACCCGTCAGTATTTGTGATTTTGGTTTTGAGTCCTGTGAGGCATTGTATTTTAGACTGGATCTGGTCAAGAAAGTGATTTTCTCGAGATATGAGTTTTGAAAATGGTTTTGATTTTGGGAAGAAATCCCAAGCATTGAAAAGAAAGATGAGTTTTTGGAAAGACTATGGTTTTGGAAACAAATTTCAAATGTTTTAAAAAGAAATGAAAAAGTAAGTTTTGAGGAAAACATAGTCATGGGAATAGGTTCCCATGTGATTTCAAAGGAAAGAAGGAAATGATGTTTTAAAAATGGATTTTCAAAGAAAACCAAGTTTTATAAATTGAAAGTTGTGTTTTAGTACTTTTGTAGGATTTTGTTGTTTGTGTATTTGGGACGCGTATTGGGTGACTTAGATGTCACTCACGCGTGCTTTGGTTGGTTCTCAAGTGTAAGTCATGTACAGTCAAGTTTCGGTGTCAGAGTAAGAGCTTTTAGCCGCACATTGTTTTCTAGATGTGAACCTTAGTTACAGTTATTTAATTATTGTTGTAATTAGTGTAATTTTACTTATAATACTGTGACCTTGGTAGCATGCCCGGAATCAGGGCGTTACTGTTTTAATAATGATTATGCCTCACCCCTTTGCCTTTTGGAGCAACATAATCATTGCCAATTAATTAAATTATACTCCTTTTTGTTTGTTCCAGGATTTCTCCAAAGGAATCTACTCCTATGTCTATCAATCTCCAATATCATCCTAGTAAGAATATGCAATACTGAAAGAAAGTATGTAGGCATAGCAGTCAAAATAAAGTTTACTAGCGAAAGTCTACCTCCTAGAGATAGGAATTTACCTTTCTGGGAAGCCAATTTAGAAGTTACTTTATCTAAAACAGGAGCCCAATCCGCATATGTTGCTTTGCGATAATGTAGAGGAAATCCCAAGTATTTTAGAGGTAGAAATTCTTGGCTACATCCAAGAATTTTGCAATATCTATCAATATTATCCTAAGGAATTCCAATTCCAATTCCAGTAATAGAAGATTTTGCAAAGATAATGCCGTGCAAATGCAGAGAAATGGCTAACTGATACATTGGTGCCCTCAGCACCAAGGAAGCCTGTTTTGCCTGCGAAGGGAGGTGACACTGTCCTCGACTCACGTGATACTAAC
>JAMKQA010025852.1:0-23318 GCA_024699735.1 Posidonia australis
TAAGATATTTCAGTGTTGTATTAGCTACTTTTTTGTAAAAACTTTGAATGTGTAAAATCTTATGATGTATAATTGAATGAAATTTTTTTTTATGAAATTTGTATATGTGTACGAATAATGTACTTGTGAATGTATTTGAATGTCATTTTACTAGGTATTTGAATGTCAATTCTATAATGTATTGTTTTATTTTATTTTTAACTGCCCAATATTAGCAAGCACTTAGCAAGCAATTTGCAAGGAAATGTCCTCGCTAAAACTGGAACGACGATACAATCTCATTATATTTAGCGAGCATTTACCGAGGAGTTATGAGGATATGGCGAGGACATTACGAGGAAATATTTCCTTATAATTTCCTCGCTAAATTTACACGAGCACATTGCGAGGATATATCCTCGCAATATTGATTTAACGAGTTACATAGCTACGAGGATAATTATTCCTCGCTAAGTCCTCGTTAAACTATATAACGATGATTTTGCGAGGACTTAGTGAGGACGTTGCGAGAAATATTGTCCTCGCTAAATGTAGATTTTCTGGTAGTGCATGATTGTATCTGACAACTGATTTCATTGGAGTCTCATACTCTTACCAGATTGCTAACACCAAACCCATGTGAATCCGGAACAACACTAAATCCATTCTTTTCAAAACATGCGATTTTCTTCATAAATCGCTTTCAAATCCTTTCGTTATAGGAAACCACATTCCATAAATCATCCTCTCACTCACCGGGGGGGGTTCATTAAAATTCATATGCCATAAATCAAGTAAAACCATTCACATTTCGTAAACATGGGACTCATGCCCAAAAACACCTCAAATCATTCATTTCTTTATCATGGAAATCATTCCCATGATCCAAAATCTCATATGTAGATTACTCTTGAACACATGTTAAAATCACATAAAACCCCATTCATATGCATCATTAATCAAAATCTCTATTACAAGGCTTTGGACTCTGGTTCAGTATACCGAACCAAAATGGCATACCAAAACAAGCTTAGGAAACGAGAATGGTTGATCAAATTTTGGAACGGTCGTCCAAAATTCATTGGAATGATAGACCAAACATATTCAGTCGTCTGAAACATGGTCTAAGGCTGAATACTGACAAAAAAATGGCAAACTGAACTTATTTGGTATACTGAATTTCGTGATTTCTATAAAAAAAATACCCCAACCTTAGGCCGCTTGTTCGTGGGAATGGGAGCCACTGGCAGACCCATCTCCAGTGAATCACAAATCTCACAAAATCCTCCAAATGCAGGGCTCTAAGTCCACTACCAGTTGGGATAAATTTCACCAAAATACATAAACCATAGCTCTTGGAATAAAATCACAAGTACAGAGAGCTCAAAACCAAACATTGTAGCACATACTCCATTAAACATCCAAAAATCTACAATAATTTATCATAAATCACGAATATGGTGTAAATCACTCCTAGGCATGCATGTCTAGTCATACATACCATTCCCACAATTTTTTCATGGTTTAATCCTGATTATCATGATTTCTACACATTTATTCATCAAGCACATAAATAGAGAAGGAGCGGGACATGTACCTTTCCAGTGAGACTCCCCTCTCCTCCAATCAGTTCCAACGGCGCTCAGCCTTCTCTGGCACTCACCCACCTCCTATGGTCCTCACTCTCTCCTCCTCTGCCTCTGGTTCCTCCTCTAGCTTGTGCTCCAAATGCCCGATGCCCTCTCCCCCTCATCTACCCCCTCCTCTTTATCGTCTCCTCTTCCCTAGCACCCTCGAATCTCGCTGGCCACCAACAACCATCCATTGGCTGGCAAGGAGGGGATGGGATGAGTAGGCTAGGCTAGGCAGAGGTTCTCATGAGTTGGGGAAGAAAGAAAGAAGAAAGTGAAGAAGGAAGGCACATGAAGGGGGGCACGGTGCTCCTTTGACCATAGGCCAAACCTAGGTTCCACACACACACAGGAGACACAACAAGCCAAAAAGCCACCCAAACCAAGGAAACCAAGCCAACATAGCTACACCGAGAGAGAAACACACACACATTGGGCCAAAAACACCATGATTATCCATTAATAAACCGTTTACACAAATATTACAATTATTCATGGTTTGCAGTGATTTGGATAATCAAGCATAGATGTTATAATGCGAGTTGAAACCAACTAGGGTAACGTTGTAATTGACTGATAGATCGATTAAAATGCCAATATGAATTGTTGAATATGATTTGATCAAGGTTGGTGAATTTGTATGTCCTGTCGATTTTGTGATTTTAGAAACCCAACCCTTAACCTACCTTAAAGGCCAAATTCCAATTATCTTAGGTCGACCCTTCTTAGCTACAACCAATACTTTAATCAACTATCAAAATGGTTCAATGAGATTAAATTATGGAGATTTGACAGTTAAACTTAACATATTTAATTTAGATAAGCAGTTAATCAATGAACCAGGTGAGACATTAGAGGTTAACATGATTGAAGATTTCTCAGAAGATGAAGACCTAATAGAGTATGAAATTAAATTTTATCTAGGCTACTTTGACCAAAGTTTTGAGGAGATAATCGGAGATGTCTTAATATTTGTTAAAGAATCCAATGAGTTAACCCATTGGAGGACTCAGAAGCCTAACAATTGGTATAACCTTCTTCCAAAGCCTATCATATACTGTAACACCCCCAACCTAGGTGCCACAAAATCAAAGCTACAAAACTTTTACTTGGCATATGTCAAAACACCCCCAACCTAAGGCCACAACTCTAGAAATCTTATTTCGAAAACATGCATTTCTCTATGTAAAACTTTTTCCTATTAAACAAATCTTTCTGTAAAATTATTCTTTTCTTCTGAGATGTCTCTTATAATTCTCTATAAAGCTCTTTCTAAACAATATGTCAAAACACCGCAATTAGGCATAAAAATCTATTCATAATCATTTTTATTAAAATCACTTTTACTTGGCTCTAGGGTTAGGTTCGGCAGATTGGACCAAAATGACAGACCGAACTAGGCCCAGATGCCCAGATCGGTTGACCAAATTTCGGAACGATCGTTTGAATTTCCTTGGTTTGGGCAATCGAGACATTTTAGTCGACTGAAATCCCCTAGAACGGAAGACCGAAGCATTTTGGTATATCGAAATCCAGGTTCTGGTTGAATATTTTTGGGAAATCGACATGCTAAACCTAATTCAGCATACCAAAATACCCGTTTTTAGTAAACTTCCTACAAGCCCTAACCACTTGTTTGTCGGAATTGGGACCCTAATGGACCCCTTTCAGGTGAATCACAAATCCTACATAAAACATATAATCTAGCATGCCAAGTCTACTTTCATTTGGGATAAATTTCTTAAAAAACCATAGCATATTGCTCGAGATATAAAATTAAAAGCAAACAGAGCACGTCTCAAGCAACTATAGCAATTACTCTAAAAATTCTTCTAAAATGCACATTAAATCATGGAAAAATTCTAGAAATCACATTCATCCACGGTGTTGCTCAAATCTACTCATATTCAAGCTTTTTACACTAAATCATAGCATACTTCAAGGAATTGGAACATAAACATAAATGAGGAATGAGACAGAGGAAGGTGTACACAGTGGCAATCTTCGATGATCCTCCCTCCGTGGTGGCTTCCTTTCTCCTTCCTGGTGAGTCCTCCGGGCACAAGGGTCTCCAATGAGCTCTCTTGCACTGGCATAACACGCCTGCTCCTCCTCCTCCTCCTCCTCTCTTCTTCCTCGACTCTCTGGTTTTCCTCAATTATTTCCCTTCCCTCTTCCTACAATGCCTCCATCCCAGCCTCATCCCTACCTCCCTTAAATGCTTTCCGCCTCCTTGTTCTCCATCATCAACATCGTCGTTGAGGATCCCGACGAATCGATGAAGAAGGCATGGCAAAAGGCTGCGAGTTTCTATGGCGAGCACAATGAAGGGCAATGAGGCTATATGGTTACTGTGCTGAGTTGACTCAGCTTCCATTCTTGCCCCACCTAGTCCCACTCGTGCACACGTGGCACACCTGATTCCAAAATTCCTCACGTTAGGAAACGTATCCCCGTGTAAAGAGAAAATAGTGAGAGCTTACGGGCTCAAAGGGGCTTGAGGAGCCCAACAGTGCGGCCTATTGACCGAGACAAATGATGGAATGCCTAGCACGGGGACTTTCACCGTGGTAGTGTAGGAGGTTAAGATTGGTGTTTCTCCCTCCATTTATGGCCAGGTCACCCCTGACCAAGGTGACACTAGAAAAGAGATTTTATAAAATTTTCAGATTTGAGAAAGAGATAGTTTTGAGCTAGAATCGAGCTGTGTTGGCTTTTGAGTTTTAGCCAGATTCTAGCTAAGTTGAAACTAGTGTTTTAGGACTAGTTCCAGCCAGTGTTGTGTTTTTAGCCAATTCTTGAGGTAGAGTTTGGGCTGTAACCTTGTCCTACGAATTGTTTTTCAGAAATGCATTAGAATAAAGCAAGAGTTTCAGAAAGACTGAAAATGTTTGAAAAGTCATGATTTAAAGAGATTTTCTTTGAATAGACTTTTCTAGAGTTTTGTTCTAGTGGGAACCAGGATTAAAGATTTATGAAAAAGAATTTCGGAAAGGGTTTTAGAGCTTGTGCTAGTTTGGACTTGGTATTGCCATGGAGTAGTCATTCCAAGTGTACAACAGAGTTTAGAAAATGCTTGAGAAAAGCATGAGATTTTTAAAGAAAAGATAGATGCTTGAGAAAAGCATCAGAGTTTTAAAGAAAAGTATTTTACAAAAGCATGAAATTTTCGAGAAAAGAAAAGTATTTCAATAAAGCATGAGTTTTCAAAAGAAAAGAAAGATGTTTGAGATAAACATGAGATTTTAAAGTAAAAAAGAAAGTATTTTGAAAAGAAAAGAGATTTCAGAAAAAGAGAAATTCAATATACTGAATACAACTGGTATGCTATTTTTCTATCAGTATTCAGCCCTTAGCCCTATTTTGAATGACCGAATATGTTCGATCAACTATTTCAGGGGATTTTGGACAACCGTTTCGAAATTCAGTTGACCAATTTGGGCACCGAGTCTATTTCGGTCTGCCGTTTTGGTTCAACATGTCGAACCAGACCCTAGAACTAAGTAAAAGAGGTTTTTGGTAAAGACAAATATGAATAGATTTTTATGCTTAATTGATGTGCTTTGACATATTGTTTAGAAAGAGTTATATAAAAAATATTTCACAGGAAAGAATAGTTTTCAAAGATATGATTTCAAAGCTGTGTTGCTTGTGGGCAAAAAAATATTACTAAAGATTGTGTGTAGCATCTAGGAGAGATGCCAGAGTAATGGGTGTTTTAGGGAGGTGTGTGTGTTGGGTGACCTTTTTGTGGTCACTCATGTGTGTTTGTTTGGTGTTTTCTCAGGTGCAGGACAAGAGTAGGAGTTTGTTAGTGCACGTGAAGATGGAGTCAATCGACCACACATCAAAGATTTTGAGTAAGTGTTTAGTTTAATTTGGTTAGTAGTATTTTGATTTAAGTTGTTTAATGTTGGATTTAGTTTTAGATTTGATGCAGGTAATTATTGTAAGTAAAGAAAGAAAAAAAATTGTAGTTAGATTTTGGGTAACGGCTCGGAGTCGGATCGTTACAGAAGCTCTTTACATTAGAAATAGGTATACATGTTTCTGCCCATACACTGTCTAGAAGCACCCTCATACCTCATGATAAAATCCATAAGCCTAGTGATGGTGATGCCAGAAGCTCCACAAAAAATAAGGACATCATCAGCAAAAAAAGTGTGAAGGAGCTAGACCTCTACCTAAAGTAGCAAAGTATTCGCAACGACCATCATCAAATAATTTTTTGAGTCCCCTACTAAGCACCTCCTGACCCAAAATAAATAAAGACGGTGATAGGAGATCCCCTTGCTTAAGGCCTTGAAAAGACTAGAAGAAACCATTCTGTTGCCCATTAATAAGAATAGTGAATCAGTTATTGTTCAAAGTCTATTTAACAATCTCAATGAAGCA
This sequence comes from Posidonia australis, assembly GCA_024699735.1. Classification (NCBI taxonomy): domain Eukaryota; kingdom Viridiplantae; phylum Streptophyta; class Magnoliopsida; order Alismatales; family Posidoniaceae; genus Posidonia; species Posidonia australis. The sequence continues at coordinate 6,006 of JAMKQA010025852.1, forward strand.
AGTAGAGAACCCAAACTTTTTAAGCATAGTAAAGAGAATAGACCATTTGATCCTATCATAGGTCTTCAACATTTCAAGTTTAAGAACATTATTACCCCCTCTGTACTTCTTGTCGATATCCATGATAACCCATCAGTCAAGATAAATGTGATCAAAAATATCCCTGCCTAACACAAAGCAGACTTGTTCCTCCCTAATCAAATTAGGAAGATAAGAGATCAACCTATTATTGAGAACCTTCGAAAGAATCTTGGATATAACATTCCCCACACTAATCAATTTAAACTGAGCAAAACTAACAGGATGATCAACTTTAGGAATCAAATAGATAAGAGAGGCAGAAATACTTTGATGCATTTTACCTTCCATGAAGAAATACTTGATTAGCTAAGCATATCACTCTTAATGATGTCCCAAGCAGCCATATAAAATTTCATTGAAAAACCATCAGGTCCGACAACCACCTGAGAAGGCATAGATTGAAGTGTGCTCCAAACCTCATCATGTTTAGGAATGGAAGTAAGATAGGCAGAATCTTCCTAAGAGATGATCTTAGGAATGACATCCAGAAGCTCCATATCAATAACAATACCTTCCGAAGAAAACAACTTCTCAAAGAAAGAAATATCCTCATCTTCAGTCATCTTGCTGTCATGAAACCAATGGCCCTCAGCACTTTTGATAGCATGAATAAAACTCTGTTGTCTTCTACTATTCACACTAGAGTGGAAGAAGGTTGTGTTCCTGTCTCCCTCCTTAAGCCAACGACACCTGGCCTTTTGGCACCAAAACATCATCTCCTGACGCAAGACATCATGCAGCTTCTGGTTAGCCCTCACCAAGTGTTGCAGATTATCCTCAGAATAAACACTATCCAGAGCCACCTGAGCTTCTCTAACTTCCTCCTCAACTACCTTGACTTTAAAGAAGATATCCCCAAATGACGTCCTACTCCATTCAAGAAGAACCTCCTTGAACCTCTTGAGTTTGAGGAACCACCTAAAAGAGAAATCCCCACCATCCTTCACATCTTGCTCCCAAGATCTCCAAATAACAGAAATACAATTGGGGTCATGGAGCCAAACATCAAGAAATTTAAAAGGTTTAGCACCAAAAGCATTATCTTGATAGAACTCCACTAGTAAGAGGGCAAGCAAAACCTTGCGTGGAAGATGCGTGGAAGATGCCTAACCTTGGCGCTGAAATCATTTTCCCTAGTACAAAGGAGACAATGATCAAGACAAGCTAGAATGTGATCATCACCTTGTTGATTATTGCACCACGTGAAGAAAGGGCCATCAAAACCCACATCAAAAAGCAAATACCTCTCCAAACAATCACAAAATTCATCCAGAGCCAACTGACGAGGGAACCTCCCCCTCCCCCCACAGCAAATTGTCTGAGAGAAGGCATCTCTCCTAGTAAGAACAACTAGCATATACAAATGTAGCAAGCAACATAGAAGAAAGGTGCCCATCGTTAACCAAAACTTACAAACCCTGACTACAAGACAACACAAAGAAAACCTAAACATGAGATTTATAGAAAACCCAAATCTTAGAGTTCTCATCACTATTAGATAAAAACTGATCAAACCGCAAGGACCTCGTAATACCAAAACTACGATCATCCGTAGATAGGCCTATAACATATGCATGCGTAGAAGCATATCACATAACACGAGGATGTCGTTGATCCAGTGAGCCAAGGATCTACGATGGCAACCTCCCACAAGTGCCTTGTTAGCAGGCATACGCATCAACACTTCCAAATCCACATCTATAGTACGGCCTACAGTTACGTGCTTTCTTTCAAAACTATGAAAACTCTTTTCCAAAACCATATGAATTCTTTTCAAAAAAAATTTCAAAATATTTTTCATCACAAGATTATCCACGAGATCAACACCTAAAATATTTATATTATCAGAAGAAAGTGACCCTAACCATCAAAATAGGGTCTAAATAGCCTCAAAACGCGGTAACTACCTGAAATAAATGCCAAGAGAGCATAGTAGAAATGCTTGTGACCCTAACCATCAAAATAGGGTTTAAATAGTCTCTTGGCATTTATTTCAGTCCATTATGATATAGGTAATATACTTCATCCATATATTGGAACTAGAAATGCTTTGGAGATGAATTTGTTCCAAGGCATAGACGTTGACAAAAAAGTTTACAATATAAATCCTATGATGTAAAAACAAAATTGTAGCTTCGATTCAGTCCATGCAAGCTGTTGTAGCATTGAATATCATTAAGTTCAAACATGTCTTACATGTTAGCCACAAAAATCTTTTTTTTGTGGATTTAATAAAATAACAAAACACCAAAGATAATAACTAGACTATATTTACACCATCCATTAAATAAGTTCCTCCAAAAACTTAAATTCAAATCATAGAATTTTTAACGTAGTCCAACTGATGTGATTTTTCCACCAACATTCATCCAATATGATTTAAAGATTGAATCTTTCTCACATGCAAGAGGAGGGAAAAAATTTTATATACTAGAGAAATACAAATATACTATTTGAAACGATCGATAGTATGGATTTACCATCGTAAATTTTGAAAGTTCAAATATATCATTAGACCCTTTTTTTATACGCGTTCAAATATAACTTGGACTAGTTAAAATGGCAATCTAAGTGTGCAAAAATACTAACTTGTCCCTACCATCATTTTCACCATTATCTTCATCCTAAACCTTAAAACATCACCTTTGCCACCACCTTCCCCATCCAGTCTAGATTCCTAATTCTTGAGCCCAAAGAGCTTGATGGTCCTCTAAGAGCCCTTGACTTGCTTCTGTAGAAGTGTCGAAGGCAAGAATTGTAGCTAGTAGTTGTAAGGATCTTTAGGCTTCACTAGTGAGGGGTGAATAGTGATTTAGTGAATAATCAACTAATTTTAGAATTTGTTTATCAATTTACAATATTTCAAAAATTTGAATATAACTAGGAAATTAATATTATGTTAAAGCATACAAAGAAAGGGGATGAGAGACAATGAATATGCACAAGTAGATTTATAGTGGTTCAGTCTCCCCGACTTAGTTCACTGCTCGAGAACCCCTCAAGAATTTCACTAACCTGATCTTGTTCCGGACCAAGATCGTGTCGTACACCATTTACGAATCCTCGCCAAGCTCTACAAGAAAATGCGGCTTCCTTCTCTCAATTCGGAGAAGAACCTTTACACTTGGATTTTACAACTCTTTTTTTACAATCTCCCAAACTCAATTTGGCTAAGTGGACGGATGAAAATGGAGCACTCTTGCCTTGGGAGTTTTTCTAATGAGATAGGAGTGGAATGCTTGGAAACTTGAGTAGCTTGAAGCTCCATGTGAGTAGAAAAGTATTTTCTCCTAATAGGTGAAGAATGGAGGCCTATTTATAGAAAAACATGTGTATAAGAATGTGTCTAACGTCTCTCTAACGTTTAGCAACGCTACTGGTTCGGTATGCCGAAATCAAAATGGTCGATCGAAATGTGCAACGGTCGAGTATTTCGGTATACCGAAAATAATTCGGTATGCCGAAAACCTCTGATTCAGTATGCCGGAGAATTTTGATATGCCGTTCTGGGTTTCTTTTTTGATTTTTCTAATCTGCATATATTTCGGTATACCGAGGAAATTCGGTATGTCAAAAATGCCCTTAATCCTATAATGAATGTTTTTCAATGAATGATTGGTTTTGGGGCTAAGGTAATTTTCCTATGACTCTATGTGGATATTTGGGAGATAATTACAAATTCCTAGAAGTACACGAATAAATAGAAAAATTACATCAAAATAATTACAAATATTATTTTTCTTCTCCTTTTCCTTCATCTTGAATTCTTCTTAGTAGCACATGGATCTTTTTCTTCTTCAAATATCGTTTCTTTTATGCTTGAATCTTCTGAGTCTTTCAATGATCTTATTTGCAAATATGAACTATGAAATATTCTCATAAAGCACATTAGTCTTTTGTTATCATCAAAATCAAGATAAGGCTAATAAAGCCAACAGTAGTCAGAAAACTGACTCCTTTGTTAACTCCTCTTCCATTTAATAGTCATGCTTCTGCTTCTTGATGATGGAGGTGATGTCAAAGGAGGGGAGATGATGTCCGAAGAGGAAGCAAAAATCGAGAAGGTGACTATCATCAACTAGGAAAGGGTGGAGATTAAGGTCTTGGTTTGGATGGAGGACGGGTAAAAATGAGAAATAAGTTTAAAAGTTAACGATGTGAAGGAATATTCTATTTAGTATAAGTCAAAAACCAACTTGATGGCATATGTGTACAAAAAAAAGGATCTAGTGGTATACTTGAACTTCGAAAATATATGATGACAAATCCATATTTTTTACTATTTTGGATAATGTACCTGTATTTTCCCTTTTCATATAGACACAGCCCTACACCAAATCCTACTCATTTAAAGTAAAGATGTTACTATGGGTCTCACTAGTCATGTAAACTTGCCACTGTTGTATGATATAAAGTGGCATTATGTGTACATAAAATAACTAACATCTGTAGATATATAATAGTACAGAGTAGTTTTTTACGAGTCAATTGTAGAGATGAGGTCAGTGGAACCTTTAATTTATAATTTACTAGAAGAAGACTTTAATTTCATCTATATTAGTTTCCATCTTAATGTAAGTGTGGTTGAATGAATAAAAAAAATTCTTGACTCTTATGTGCTCATATGTCTATACATATCATAATTGGGAAAAAATGTGTGTCGCAACATTAGTTGCAAAGTACAATTTGAAGCATGCATCACAATGAATCTTGAATCGCATAAGTACTTCAAGGAGAAGTATTTGTATTCCAATACATACTTATTCTTTCATCATTTGACAAGCTTTGGGAATTGTAAACATTAAAAGTTTGCGGAAGCGTATGGTGAAGTTCAAGGGTCTTGACATTGAGACAATTCAACACTACACACTTTAAATAATAATTTCTGTTTATTATGTTCAATTGCTTTTAATTTTGTTTCCTTTTTCTTCAATTGTTTTAAGCTTCTTCAAAAGCCACAATTGTAGTTCATTAAATTGATATTGTGATATTATTGTGTGTGATTCATCAAAATGGTATTGTGGGTTTTTCTTGTCCATTTTGTCACACATTCATTTGATGTTTAATTCTTATTTTATATGTATTCTATTATGATATTAATTGAATTAACTAAGGCAATCATTAGTACAAAAGACAAGGAAAAAACCTAAGATAGAAATAGATAGAAATAAACTTATAGCTTTATTTGATGATCTTAACACACGGAGAGAGAACTTCCTTATTTATAGGCAATGGTGGAACCCTCCTCTGTCTCTTATTCTCTAGTCATTAATGGAATAGTTCTCTCTTGAGTTCCCTCCAATAATGAAGAAGGTTGAGAGAAGTTTCTACCAAATACTTGTATTAAATCTAATATTAGGAAATATCTAAAATCTTTTTAGAAATGAATTTAGTGGAATATTATATTATGTAATGGACTCCTCTACATGAGTCTGGTAGTTTAACTTAAACGTGTTTCTACGTTAAGTTACAAATATGAAAATCTATTGTTGTCTTTGATCATATTATATTATATTCATCTTTGGAAATTAAAAAACAAATATAAATATGATAAAGGATATACCCTTAACCCTCTCAATAGTCTCTTCATTTGTACCCTTACTGACAGTTATTGTGGATCTATAGTTTATGAATTATTATTATATTAATATTTTTCTTTTGATGTTATTAGAATGATATTTAATTAGATTTGTAACAACACTAAACTGTTCATTTTTACGCAAATGTAGATTTATAACCGCATTTGTTTTTGTTTATATTTGATATTTTAGAATATCTGGAAAATATCTGCTAATGAAATTTCCCAAATATGATTTTCATTTTTTATATCAAACTCACATTTGTCTCTGTATTAAAAAAAAAATCCAATATAATATATATATAGTAAAGGACACATTAGATCCATGATCAAGTCGCATGCAACCTCATAAAGAAGTTATTAATTTTCCATACAATGACCTAAAAGTGTCAAATTTTAAGATTAACAGGGTGATCTACTTGTATTTCCAGAACAGAGATCCTTTGTTATTTTCTGCTCCTATCAATCAAGAAAGGCAAGGAACTGGATGGATTTCAGCGAAGATGGAACATATATCAGAATGACAATTGAAAAGTATCAAAAACCACTAACACTTAGCACGCTTCATGTTATCAAAGACTAGAATACCAAGGTCACCAAAAAAAATTGAAACTCATCGATAAAAATAGATTATAAATAAACTGATTATAGTGAAAAATTAACTTTTTTTTAAAAAACTATCTCCCATAATTTTTCATTTTTAACGTTTTTAATAAATTTCACATGAAAAATAAACTAATGTTTTTAAATAAACTGATTTTTTTTATGTATTTAATTCAATTTTTTTACTCATAAATGATTATTTCCAATAAACTGTAAAAAATAATCGTTTCCAAACATTATCTAAATCTAAGACTCATTGATCAGCTTTACAACAGAAAAAAAAAAGAAGCATCCCCAACCTTTGCAAGAAAAGGAAACATTCATGAGAGAATTGTGAATTACACCTTCAGATTTCTTTCTATTTTCACAAATTCCTAGTTTTAATATTCAAAGAAAGAGTGGACTCTCTTCGTTTGCAAGAAATCAGAGTTCAAAGAAATGTTCGTCTAGATAAATAAATCAACATTAGTGTTACAGGGTCATTATGCTAAAAATCATGTCATGAAGGAATGGTAAAGCTGAAGAAGACACTCAGTGGAATTTCAGATGATACAGATTAATCCATCCGCCCTTTCAAGGTCCTCTCCTGCACTTCAATAGGGGTCCTGCATTGCAGCAAACTTCAGGTTAATAAGAAATCAAAAGAATAAAAGAAAAATGATAACGCAGTGCACGACAGTCACACTGGCTTGTGGTACCAGGAAAGCTCCACATAGGAAACCTTGCCATCCCATGCGGAGAGGCTGTTTTCCCTAAGTAATAAAAAAAACCGATAAAAGAAGTAATAATCTTAATACTTCTGCAAAGTCAAAGGTTCAATAAGCTATTGCTGGACATATTTTGCCTGAAACTGTATGCCTGTAATTATTAAATCAATAATATCAAACTTCTTTCAACACTCAAAACTTCTTAATTGAGCAAAACAAGTTAGCCAAAATTCTATACAATGTATGCAACTCAATAAAAACTATAGTTTTAATCTGTTGGGACAAAAGCAAGAACCAATATCTCAAATCTTTAAAGCCTCCTTTAAAAAACACAAATTTAACGATTGAAACTTACATAAACTTCCTAGAAGAAGATGGGCCTCCATTTAACCGCGAATACAAGAGAACACGTAAGAAGACTTTTACACGGTTTAAGTTCATGAAAGCAATCCCACATTCTTCTAGATGTGATAAGATCAAGACCAATTGGACTTGGAAAATTTAACACTTGCAGCTAATAAATATTCATTAGGGATACTACAACCATATAGATAGATATTAAGTTGAAATTTGAAAACTGTAGAAATTAAAAATTTTGGTTGCTACTGATTGATTAGGTAAACCAAGGGTGGCTGAATGCAGTAATATGGAAGTGCATAAGAGGAAAGGAAAAAGAGTACTTACAGAACCTAGACACGTCCATCCCAACCACTTAAATAGTCTCGGTCCACAGAAGCTAGCAGGGCTTGTGAGACAGTCTCAAACAACCCTTTGGGTTCCTGTTTAACAAGCAACCATTGAACATAAGTAAAAGAAAAAGTTAGTAAAGAAAGGCCTCTAAAGCAGACCAAATTATCCCTAATAAATGATATAAAGAACCATGGGCATAAGGTTTAAGGATAGCAGATACTTAATTAGTGGAACAGTTTTTTTTTGGATAACATAAATATCAAGGGTGGAAAAGCATATTGCAACCAAAATTCACATTCTTCAGTTAGTTTTCAGTATAACACAACTCTCACATAATAAAGCAAGGAATCATGTATAATTTTATGGTGGTCGGCTAATTCATGACTGGATGTGGACATATAAGGAGGCAGAAACTAGGCAACAAGGTGCCCATGCAAAAAAGGGTATTGGGCCTGAAAAAGATATTTATTAAGAAGATGTCCCTAGGTGTCACCTTGTTCTCACCTTGGGTTCTAGTGATTGCCTTGTCCATCGCCCTAAGCACTTAGACATCACCTTAAATGCCTTGCATCACTCGTCTTGCCCAGGCATTGTAAACGTAGTTAAATATAATAAAGGGTAAATTACCCTTACTATCATGGAAGTATGCTCAAATTTCAACTTACTATCATCAAGTTTTGCTTCTTTACATGTTACTACCATCCATCACCCAGTTGTTGCCTACGTACCTACACATGGCCCCAAGTAACCATGTGTATGATAAAAATTGGCAAATACAACCTTCGTTGGATGACTCGTTGTTCTTATTGTCGTCGTTGTGAAGAAATGGGCCTCATGCACTAGATTTGCCCTTTATTTAACGAAATTTAGGTGTGTCGTGTATATTCTTGTCCATCAATGTAATATTTTAAGAAAATTACTTCATTAATCTTTGCTTAGATTGCTATTGATTGAGGTTAGATCATTAATCAAGTTTATTTGATGTTAGATCATTAATCACCTGATGTTCTTATAATTTATACCTTAATTTTATTTGATGTTGTATTATGTCTTCAAGTTCCAATTTGCAAGTACATTGGAAGCAGACTTAAGTTGATTTGAGACCTAATATTACGTAAACGTTGTTTTTTACACTTGTGGTGCCTACATGACAGATAGGCATCCAAGATGCCACTTGGGCACAAAAGCACTCTAGTCATTTCTTTGGCCACCTTGATGACTTAGCAATGTTGCCTTTCAAGAAACACAGTGAATACAAGACCCAACTCCAAAAATGTATTGTCAATCTCTTCCTATGGAATCTGATATAAGCATACACTACAATTAGTCTATTACATCTCTCTCACTAAATCATGAAATTTCTCCCAACTGCAATTTCCCCAGTTCTAACACATTCTGATAGCCTATCCAACACAAGAATGCAATATCAAATAAAAAATGCAAAATGTTATTTTTTGTTACAATGATCTTATCTCCTTTCGACAAAAATACAACAAAAACCTCTTTCTGTATCTCCCTTTTATAGGCACACAACAAATACAACAGTAAGAATCCATTGCAAATTGGGTTCACCGGACAGCCTAACAACTACCACATTTATACTCAAATTTTGGTGGTTGTCAATAGGTCTACAGGGAGGATTATCCTCAATGGATTCTTTTCCTTTTATATAAAAAAAATTATTGCAGGATAAATATAAATTACTTATTCTATTGCAATCAAATCTCTTTTGCACACATAAAATAAAAGTACGTAGTATGTAACTGAAACTATTTACTGCTAGCTCTTTGTCTACTAGTAAAATGTACACTGACTCAGAGGCAGTTCCAGAAACAACAAAATCTTTTGCAAGCTCCCTGAATGTTGGCAAAAAGAAAGGCATCAGTGTAATGAGTGATTTAATATAACTCTTTCAAGGCTCGAACTTCCGGTCTATTATAAAGAAAAATAAAATGATCTATATAAGCTAATATTCAGACGACGCATGCCACTTAAAACACCAAACAACACAAAGTGAATAGGAAATGAACAACAAACTAAAGTACAGGATTTGTTCCTCCATTTCTTTTCAATTGACTTGGGACAAAAAGGTCAGATATCAGAATTATGTTACTCATTTACTCTACTGTTTTTTATCAACAACCTTTTAAATGATTATTGACTCGCAATATTTTCTGTTTCTAACACTTGACCTTATACTTGTTGCCTCACAATCATTAGTTCTTGTAATGGTAAACATGTAGTTAAAGACGTATGCAAGATTTTCAATAAAATTTCTAGTAAAATAGGAGAATCTTGTGTTGACAGAATGATCAGTTTATGCATAAATAAAGAAGGAATAAAATATGTCCAAAGAAAACTAAAGAAAAACGTACTTTGCACCAATACAATCCATAGTACAAATGAAAGGCATGTTGTCATCTCCCAATCCAGCAATTACTGGCACGCAGAAGTATGGACCAAACCTACAAAATTAAATCAAGACTGCTTGTCACATTGAAATACCACATTAAACAAATGGAACAACCATAAGAGCTGATGATCTTAGTAAGATCTCTAGCTATATGAGAAATTGGAGATATGCAGATAAGGGAGACTCTAATAGAAAAGTATTGGAACAAGAAATGCTTTGGAGATGAATGTGGCATAGACATTGACAAAAAAAGTTTATAATATAAATTCTGTGATGTAAAACAAAAAATTGTAGCTTTGATTCAGTCTTCGTAAGCTATTGTAGCATTTAATATCATTAAGTTCAAACATATCTTACATATTAGCCATAAAGATTTTTTGTGGATTTAATGAAAAGATAAAACACCAAAGGATAATGACTAAATCATATTTACACAAGCCACTCAACTAAGTTCCTCCATAAACATATAACTATCTTCTCCGCATTCTAATCAAGTAGCGACACATTGCTGAATAGACTGGAGTGCAACAACATGAAAGCAAAGGCAATAGTTTTGCGTAAAACATAAAGCATTGTAGGAATCATAAAGAAGCAAGAATATATTGCACATATTAAACAACCCAAAATTGAATAAGTTAGGCACAAAAGACTGTGTCATGTAATTGAAATCCAGTGAATCCATCCATTACGCAAGAATATTAACTTCAATAGTAACTAGAATATTGAAGGTACAAGGAAAATTCAACTAATTATCAATTGTCCAACTTAAAACCTAGTCATAGTAAAAACCTAAAATTGCCGACCTACCTAGTCTCAGTAATTGAAATAGATAGATCCCATAAGGTCTTTTGTTTATCGATACTAGATCTAAGCCCTAATGCATTCATCAGTTTCAAGTTTTGAACACATTCAAGAACCCAATTCCCAAAAAAGGGAACAGCCAGCAATATAATGATGAAAGTAGAGACCTTTTCTCATATAGCAATATATCATGGCAGACACCAGGCTAGCAAAAGCCTCGGGCTTCATATCGCTCTCCTCCCTGAGTACGTAGAGCATGTGGCGGAACGCGAGCCTCTGCGACCTTCATAAGAAGCCAAACAATCACCAAAACAAAATCTACGTGGAAAAGGAGGAGGAGAATAGTTGCCGTTTTTTCGATTGCTTACAGAGTCTGGACGTCGGTGGCAAGACTGGAAAGGCCGATTTAGAGCTTCTCATGGATCTTGAAGATCCTCTAGAAATCCATGGCGACGGTCTGGAGGTTGACGCCGAGCCTCCTATCGCTGGCGATGGCAAGGCAGTTCTTCACCACCATCGCCACCACTCTGCTTCCATTGTACTCGAAAATCAGGGTAACAAACAGACGTAGAGAATGAGAAAATCAGGGCGGAAAAGGGAGACAGAAGATAGGGTTTTCAAGGAACCTACGCTCATGGCGTAGATCACAGAAGAAGAGGCAGAGGAACAGTGGCGGAAACAGTAATTTTTCAATGTGGGACTATAAAAAATAAATTATCAATGGAGATGTAAAAAAATTGTTGACACCATTATTATAATCTACAGTAAAAATCACCAACATACTTTTTTTTAAAGACTATTTCTAATCATTAGTAGATAATTAAATAAATCGACAATAACAATTGACATTCTTAATAAACAATCCAACAAGAATACTTAACATGAGACATAACTAAAAAACAAAAATAAAATAGTCTAGAAAGATTTTCATGTTACTTTAGACTTGTTCTTGGAAAAATAAGGAACCAAGAATGAATTTAAATCGTTCAAAATTCAAAAACATAACACGTTGTCAGAAACTATGAGTTGCCTAGAACTAAAATCCTATATCATCAACGGATTTCAATGACCAGAGCACCATATGCACATAGGAATTTTTAAATTGACAATAACAATAGAAAACTACTTTTATAAAATAGATGAACGACAAAACCATAGTTCACAGAGACTTAAATTCTATTCAAATGATAAAATAGATGAACCAACAAGGAGAACAATTTTAAAACCAAGGTATCCAATAATTCAAAGAAGAAAGATTATTTAAACCCTGTAGGGAAGGAATGTAGATTAAGAAAGTTAAATTTATATGAGGAATAGTTTCTAAATTTTGAAAAACAATAGATATAGCTAAAATGAAGAAACAGAAATCATACATCCATTACATCAAAAAAATGTGGACTTTGGTGGAGATTATACATCCATTGCATCAAAAACTAGTATATATAGCTAAAATTCAGAAACAAATATCATACATCCATTTTATCAAAATCTTGTACACTGTGGTGGAGATCGTACATCCATTGCATCAAAAAATAGTATATATAGCTAAAATTAAGAAACATTGATCATTGAAACTAGGAGAAAACTTAAAAATTGACTGTGGTGAAGGCTCACAGCTACCGGCTCGTCGGGGGAGGGGGGGATTGCCTGTGGAGGCTAGCTAGAGCCTAGAGGAGTCGAGGAGGACTGTTGAAACTCGGAAGACCATGGAGGAAACCGGGAAGAGTCGAGGAGATTCGTTGATCCGTAACGCCATCGCCTGTCGTTGGGTGTAGTCGATGGATAGGGTGGTTCATGGACAATTGGAGCTGGTGAGGAATCAAGGAGATCTGTATGTGGAGGTGGAATCGGGGAGATCCGTCGCCTATCGTCGTCACTCGCCAGGCTATCACAACGTTGCCTCTTGATTTTAGGGATTAAGGCCCCTATCGTCGTTGGCTGAGACATAAAGAGGAAGAGAGTTTGCATAGGAGCGATCGACTCGCCAAGAGAGAATTAGGTAAAGAAGTAATGAGATTTTATAGGTAGACTATTTGCAAAACATTATACTTATAGTATAATATATTTTTTTAAAATCCAAGGCAAAACCTCCACTGGCCTCCACCTAAATCCACCTGAAGGGGGAGAAATGGAGAAGAGGACTGAGTTTTGAGAGAGAGGGAGGAGGGATGTTGGGGTTTGTTGTGTGGAGGGAGAAGGACTTGGGCTAGATTATGTGGGTAAAGTTGAGTTGTTTCGGAATTGGATACGTCAAATATTTTAACTTTCTCTTGGAAGTATGATATTTTTTGTAGCAAACGTCAAATATTTAGAAAATGGTCGATGAGTTAGGGTAGTATTTGGTGTAACAAGTTAGTTTTGAAAGTGATGTTTTAACCAGATATTTTAATAGAGTTCTGAGTCATTAGGCGTTGGGTTCCTTGTGTTCAGTGTAAAACGCAGCTCTAGCAGCATTCTACGTCTAAATTAGTGGATTTCTGGCCTTTTTGGTATTATGTGGTTGTGATGTTGTGTTGGTCCTCATGGAAGTTTTGAGGATTTACTTTGTGCTCAAGTGGTGGATCTCTGTTTACACGGGTCACATGAATGTGAAAGGTCGTGTGGTTTGATCTCATACTGTGACTTCCTTCCCTTCTTTCTTTCTTTTCTTCTTTCCTTCTTTCCTTCCTTCCTTTCGCTTTCTGTCTCACGAGCCCCACTTCTTTCTCCCCTTCTTCTCCTTCTCCTTCCCTCACATGAGAAACGGGAGGGTGGGAGAGAGACGAACGGGAGGGAGAGAGAGCTGAGAGGGAGAGAGGGAGTTGGGATGGCAGAGAAGGGAGGAGACTACCACCATGTTGTCGCCATCGCGTCGCTTTCGCGTGGAAGAGGAGGTTCCATCATTCGTCGTTCATCGCCTCCGCATCTTCGATACCAGGTACACACCTCGTAGACTTTCTTTTGATTTCTAATATGATTCCTAGGTGCATGATAGTATATGGATGATTGTAGGAATTTTTATAGAATTTATTGAACATTTATTGGGCCATTTATGGCCAGATATGTGTTGACAGGTGAATAGTGCTCACCCAACCTTGTTTGGTGTTTTCTTGTACCTTGGGCAACAGATCACGGTGAATCTTGTCTCAATTGAAAGATCTCGTCGAGATCTTCATTTTGATTATTGTATGTGTGGTTTAGTGGCTTGTTTATAGGGTTGGGACATTGGGTCTCGTTTCTAGGTCATTAGGATTGCCTGGTTCGGTATGCCGAATTATTTCGGTATGTCGTTTTGGACATCTAAAATATTCCCTTGATCATTGTTTTGGTTGATCGAATTTATTTGACCTACCATTCTAGGTCTTGAATGTTGATGCTGCTCCTAGTCCAGCCGATCGGTCATGTTTGGTACTCCGAATCAGGAGATTTTGGTCGACCATTTCTAATTCGTTCTGCCGAATTGGTCCCCTGAGCCTTGGTTCGGTCGGTCGATTATGTTCGGTATGTCGAACCAGGTTTGGACCTTGTACTTAGATATTTGATGTGTTGATTAATATATATATATATAGACACACACACACACACACATATATGTATATATATATATATATATTTATATATATACACATATATGTATATATGTATATATATATATATATGTATATATGTATATATGTGTGTGTATATAGATATATGTATGTATATATGTATATATATATATATATGTGTGTGTATATATATATATATATGTATGTATATATGTATATATATATATATGTGTGTGTGTATATATATATATCTATACATATATATATATATATGTGTGTGTGTATATATATATATCTATACATATATATATATATATGTGTGTGTGTGTGTGTGTGTGTGTGTGTATCTTAATCTTAGAGTAATAAATATAATGACATAAATGATTAGAATAATCATTAGAAAGATTGTGGGATTTGCCTAAAATGAATTAGCAAAAGTTCAACTACGGTATGGGTAGAATAAAAGATGATATGATTTAGAGATAATAGGCATTTCCCTAGATGGTTTAGATTAGACTTTAGGGATCATGATAACATTCCTAGATCTAGGGCTTATGGGGTTTTATCGGTGGTGCATTGAATGTAGTATTCGGTGGAACTATACTAAGTGTTTGACTTTGATCTGACTGTGCTCTCAAGGGACACAAGCCAGTAAGCGTCTTACATCTGGGCGCTAGAGCATAGAGTTTTGATTATCGTTGTTTTGGTATGGTGTCTTCTAGGTGAGTTTGATACCTAGATAACACTTTTGTTGAGTGATTTCCTTGGATTGTCATCCTGAGTCGAGCGAGGTGCTCTAGAACTCAAGCGCTCCCAAGGTGTAGCTTTCTGAGTCGGACAGTGGAGCTATCTAGGCTATGTTTTGTGATGTTTTTGAAAGGATATTTAAATGATTTTCCAAAGGAGTTTTGGAAAAGAAAAGGATGTGCATATGTTTGCAAATGGTTTTTGAAAGAGTTTTCTGGTTTTCTGTTTGTGGTGAACCAATAGACTAGAGGATCGTGTTGCCGGGACTAAGGGATGCAGGCCATATTTCTTGATGGTCAAGCATGTCGCCTAGGTTGAGGTTTTGATATCAAGAGATTGAGGTGTGTTCGTCGGATCCTTGAAGTATGACACTCATGGATTGTCGTTCACGAGACCGAGGCTGAGGTCCATGGGATGAGGTACTGGCTAGGCTTAGAGGTATGACACTCTGTTTGTCCTGGGCATTCAGCCCAAGGTACTGTTTGTACACAGGGTATCATGGTAGCGGATTCGAGAGATATGAGACTCCTACGTAGCTGGGTTTGATACCTTGGGAGTTACAGGTACCGAGACTTGTGGGTACTGGCTGAGTCTAGGGTTGAGGAGCCTCTAGTGGTTCGGGGTATTGAGTTAGGATGTCGAGAGGACGTACCATGTGGTTTGTCTTAAGAGATGACAACTTGCCCAGGTGAGGTGAGCAGCCTTCTCAGGTGGGGTTGGCTTTGTAAGGGTCCTACAGATGATGAGATTATGTGACGGGCAGATTCCTCCACAGGGTGGAGGTGGTTGTCCGTGGCAGTACAGTCTCTGTGATCGCTCATCGGTGGACTGCTTGTGACCAGTGTTAACTACTTGGTGTCAAACAATACGACACATTATTTGTGGTCTTGTTGAGCCCTAGTTTAAGAGTTAGGCTCTAGCCTAGTGGAGGTCGTGGTGTTGCGCCAGTGTGCTGTTGTGCTTTGGGAGAAGTGGCTCCTTGGTTTTGGCCTAAAGGAGCGTGTGGTGTTGCACCAGTATAGTGTTGTGTTTTGAAGAGGTGACTCCATGGCTTTGGTATTGTACTTGGGTCCAAAAGGGACTGTGTCGTGCAGAGTAAAGGCTCTGTAGTTTGTACTTTATGATTGTTGTGGGTGTTCTAGATGCTATAGAGAACTTGAAATACTGTTGGTTGTCTGATCCATACAGAGGGCGTGTGGGATCAGGCTGTGTGCCCTGATGTGGCTTTTGGGTTTGATTTGGCAAGAGTGGCCATCTCGACCATGCATAAAAGGATTCGAAAAGAGTATGCATATGATTTTGAAAAGGAAAAAGGAAAGAATGATTTTAAAGACATGGTTTTGAGATTTTGCTACCTATCGGACAATAGTGGATTGCCTAAGCTTAGTGTTGTGGCATTTAGGAGAGATGCATGTGCTTGTTGTGTGAGGCGTAGTTACGTTTATTTCCTCGACATGGTGTGTTGAGTGGTTAGGTAGGATGTGTGCTGGGTAACCATTTGAGAGGTCACTCACGTGTGCTATAGTTTTAGGGTTTTTGGCAGGTGCAGAATAGGAGCTAGTTTTACTAGTGCATATAGGAGTCTTGCAATCACACATCAGGGATTCTGGTGAGTTTGTAGTATAGTTTTATTTTTGTTGTTTATTAGATTTATTTCTATTGAGTGTACTTAGATTTAGTTGTATAATTAGTATAATTGTAATTGAAATAAAAAGATTTTTAAAAAAATGAAATTGTGTAGATAGGTTGAGTGATAATAACTTGAGGGTCGTTACAATTGGTATCAGAGCATAGCTGTAGACACCCCGATTTTGAGGTGACTCATCGATAATTTTTCAAATGATGCTTTGGATGTGGCTGACCCTTGAATCCCATTAGCCAGATCAACCCTAAGCTTGCAATAGGCCCTAAGCCCAATTAGAAAACTAGACAAGTAGGGGAGAGCACCTAGTTAGCACACCTACCTAGCACACTTAGCTAACACACCTACCTGGCACACCTAGCTAGCACACTTACCTGGCACACATAGGTGGCGCACATAGCTGGAGCACCAAGCTGGCGCACCAACCTGGCGCACAGCCACTTTTCTGGCTGCTGGCTTTCCACCTCCCATGGCTGTTACCTCCACCAACGAATATGCCATGGAATCTTCCAGGCTTTTCGTCT
>JAMKQA010025853.1:0-12546 GCA_024699735.1 Posidonia australis
GTAATTAGTTAAAAATAAAGAATTAACTTAATACAATTTCCATTCATCACGATAGATTTAACATAATAATTCTATAAATCTAAGGTTTTTTCAAGTTTATTTTATTATTTTGAATCTTAATGTTAATAATTTGATATATAATTATATAAATTAGTAATTCTTTATAATTATTTAAAAAATCAGAATATTTCATAACTAATTAAAAAAATCAGGAAAATATGAAAAAAAAGCAGAAATGATTGTAGAAACCACTATAATATGTAGAAAATCAGAAAATATTTGAATGCATTATTTCATTAAATTAATAACAATTATCATTTGTTTTCAGCATTTATAATGTCAAATTCCTCAGAATCTGAAAGTAATGGAGGTCGTAGTGATGTTAGGGCAACTAAATCAGAGGATCTAGGTTGGTTGCATGGATATTCTATTGATAATGATAAACAAAAAACACAATATAAATATTGTGACAAGTAAATGAAGAGTGGAGGAATAACAAAATTAAAACAACACATTGTTGATGGATATAGTAATGTAGTTAAGTGTAAATCGTGTCTATCTGTAGTTTCTGCTTAAATGAGAGAACTATTAACGGACACTAAAGCAAAGAAAAGTGACAAAAAGAGGAGAAGAAAGATTCAACAAGATTCTCTTCAATGATGATACTTCTGGTGTTATTCCCATATCGGATTCAGCTGATGATATGGTTTATCCTGTAGACTGTAACGCTTTAGAGGACAGAGAAATGTATAGAAGATCAATAATAGAATCTAGAAATGAAGAATGGCATAGAGACAAATTGAAAGATTTTATAGGACAAGTAGTATCCAAACTTACAAAGGAAGTGGAAATGACAGTGGCATGACACAAAAAGATAAAGGTAAAGGCATTGTTGGAATGTTTAGAACATATAGTCAAAAATACGACAATCTAAATGCAACTACAGTTAGAAAAGAAGTCTCAAAGCAGAAGACAATTAAAGGCATGTTTGAAAATGCTTAGGAAAAAGTTGGTTAAGCTGTAATAAAATATATGTTCTTCAATGCTATCTCTGCAAAAACAGTAAAGGAACTTTATCTGCAACATATGTTTATGTTGCAGCAAAAGAAGGTACAGGAGTAAAGACACTAACTGAATATGAGATCATGAACAAGTATCTTAAAGAAGAGAACGAAGAATTAGAAACTTACATTAATAGCTTGAAACGGCAATGGCCAGTGTATGAGGTGACTGTCATGTGTGATAGTTGGACAAGTATCACAAGGAAACAGATCATCAACTTCATGGTTTATTGTGATGGTCGTACAATTTCCTTGAAGTTTATTGATGCTTCTGATATTATCAGAGATTACAAGTACATATACAAGCAAATGGAAAAAATTATTAAATAAGTGGGAGTAGCAAATGTGGTGCAGATTGTAACTGATAATGGAAGTAACTTTAAAAAGGTTGGCTTCAGGATTATGAAAAAGTATGACATATATTGGACGCCATGTGCAGCTCATTGTATTGATTTAATACTTAAGGACTTTGGGAAGACGAAGTTGGTGGAAAAGACAGTGAGTGATGTAAATGTTGTAACAAATTTCATTTACAACCACTCTTTTTTACTAACTTTAATGAGGTCACCCGAGTGTTGTGGTGGTGATTTGATTCGTCTAGGAGTCATCGAATTTGCTACAAATTATATTGCTCTCTAAAGTATGATTGATCGAAGAAATGGACTGAAGTATATGTTCAATTCGCCACAGTGGTACAAATACCACGAGAGTGAAAATCCAATTGGTAGGAGAGTAAATTCAATTATAAAAAATGTACATTTTTAGAAGAATTGTCGAAAAGTTGTATATATTATGGCATCAGTTTTAAAGGTCTTTCGATTGGTGGATGGTGATAAGAAACCTACCATGGACTTCTTATATGAGGCAATGAAATTGATGAAGGATGCTATGGTTGATGCAGCATACAGATCATCTAAGACATATCTCAAAATTATAGATAACGGATGGTCTAATATGCTTCTTCATCTTCTACATGAAACTGGTAAACATTTTAACATGAACATTCATAATTTTCATCATTATATTTCATTTATTACAAAATTATTTGCTAAATAAGTTTTTTTTTGTTAATGTAGCATATTATTTGAATCTACGGTTCCAGTACAGTTATCAACTTGGTAGTTGTACTGATTTATTAGCATCTGTTAAAGATGTAATCAAAAAATTGGAGCTTAATGTTTATGTCCAAGTACAAACTCTTAATGAAATGAAGTTCTTTCGAGATGAACTTATGTCATTTAGAGAGCCTCATACGATATGTTCTTGTGACACAATGACTTCAAGTAATATTTTTAATATCATTTCTTTTATTTCATAATATAGTTAATAAATAAATATTATATTTCAGGTGAATGGTGGATGTTAAATGGAACAGATGTTCCAAATCTGAGGAATATTGTTGTAAAGGTTTTATCTCAAACGACAGCAACATCTAGTTGTGAATGAAATTGGAGTACATTCAACCTTATTCATACAAAGAGAATAAATAGATTAGGCACTGTAAGGTTGGATAACTTGGTATTTGTGCATTATAATATGCGGCTAAGAATAAAACATATTAAAGAGGAAGAAGAAAAAGATTACATGGATCCAATAGATCTTGCATATATTTATAACGAAGACAAAGAAGATGATCCCATACTTAGTGGTTGCAAGAAAATAGAGAATCAATTCTAGATGAAAAAGAAGGTAGATCATCTTCTAGAATTGCTAGTGAAATAGGCACTGATGTAGAGGAATATATGAGCTCATCAGGACACTCTCGTAGACATAATCCAGGCTTAAGGGGTAACAGCAGCACAGATGATGATGATGACACACAACCACCAGACGACGATGATGGTGGCATTAGAGATGTAATCCCATCTGCAACAGAAGAGCCATAAGAATAGAAAAAAACATAAAGGCTACTTAGCCTATTTACAGGAGAGAATGTTTTCATACATGTTACACAAGATGAGGCATGGAGGCCGATCAGAAATTCATTATCAACGATGGGGTCGTCGTGAGTAACAACTAGATGAAGATTCTTGGAGCAGTCATACAAGAGGATCTTTGTTAGACTCACTTGACTTTTTGAGTATTCATGATCCTAGAGATCCTTATAATTATATTTCTTATGGAGATTGTTCTGTTGGGCAAACAGACTATAACACTCAAAGCGATTGGACAAGAACTACATTTTCTTATGCTCCAAGCGAACAAACAGGATGGGACATGGATTCATTATTTCATTATGCACATCCTTCAACACAATATGAAGAGCAACCACCTGAACGTTCTCCAAGTCATTCTTGTATCCCTCGACAACCTCAATCAGTATATATAATTCCTCAATATCCACCAATGGGATTCTTAATACAACTGCCAATATTACAATACCACTACTTCATCAATGAATATCAGACATATTATAATCATATGTCTTGAAATAACTACGTGTTCTGGAGAAAGTCTCAAATTTGATAACAAATTCATCGAGAACACAATATAACCGATGTACAAGAAGAAATTTTGATCAACTAAGGCATTCTTCATGGTATTAAGCATATATAAGGTAACTTTTTTGAGTCTTTTTGTTGTTAAACATTTATTAAGCATTTTTATGTATTATTTATATTTCAGGATATTTCTATTAGGCCTATTTACTGTATTTTCATGTGATACATATTGAGGAAGTTAATCTAAGTAGTCTAATATGTAGATTAGTACTTACTTTAACTTATCCAAGAGTTTCAAATCAAAATTCAAAGTTTTTTGATCATTTTCGTGCACTTCTGTAAATTTACCGCGTTTTCACCGACATTTCCACCGATGTCCGATACGTTTCCTATTTTTGTCAGACCGAAGTCCGACACGAAACCGATGTTTAATTCTATACCTGTAAGACACCTTATGGTTATGCATTGTGATAATCAGGTAGTGATTTTCATTACAAATAATCCTACTTTCTACAAGTACACTAAGCATATTGAAGTTGACTGCCATTATGTGCGTGACTTTGTAATGAAAGGAGTTATTTGCATCTCATATGCTCAGTTAGTAAAGTAGTTCGTAGATATCTTCACCAAAGGATTGTGTAGGGTTGAGTGTTGAGGGGTTTGAATCTTTATGTAACATGTTAGGTATGATTAATATCTATATTCCAACTTAAAGGAGTGTGTTAACACTATGTTATATGAATTATGTCTTATATGGATAATTGGTTATATGGATATCTAAGGGGTAAACCCTGTATATTTGTAACTATGTTGCATATCAATGAGATTATTCACTTTTTACCCTAACACAACATAACCACTGAGATTCGTTCAGCAACATACTTGCCGTAACAAACCTGACAGAAGTTTGCAAACTCAAAACTTTAGTGCAATAAACTTTAATCATCTAAGACCAAGTAGATTCACTCTTTTTTAATATATTTCTTCTGGTGTATAGATTAGCCACCTGACTCAACAGTCAACATACATGTCATAAGGAACCCTATCATAACTTTATGAACTTGGAACTTCAATACAATTGTCGAGCTTGTTTTGGATTGTTTTTTAATTTACATTTTTTAGCACAATCAAATGGTTCCATTTTGGCTCATTAAAATAGTGTGCTGGAGCTAGAATATCCTATTAAGGCATGGTGTTAAGATTTTGTCTTAAATGATAATCATGTAACTGTGAACATGGAAGTCTCACATTTTTATAGAGTCCTGAACATGCAGAGTACAGTGTAATATGTAATGAGTCCATTATGTTTTCAATTTTATGACATGCACAAGTGATCACTTTGAAAATTTTCTATAAACTCTAAATTTGGTATTTGTATGGAGGCTTAAAGTTTATTGCACGAAATTTTGGAATTTGTTTTTTGGGTTTGTAACTATTTGTGCCTAAGCTTAAGAGGGTTCACAAAACATGGATTTTACTGCACTGCATATACTTCAAATTTAGATGACCAACTGTGTCTGATTTATTCAGGAATTGTTACCAAAGCTAACCTGGATTTTAACTTCAAATTTGTCCGTTTTTGATATGACCCTGGCACTTATTCCAGATTTCAAAACTTGAGTTTTTTTTATAGAGACCTGATTTGGACAAGTATGAACAAATAAATAATAATATTATTAAATAAAAATTTCCTACTTTCAATGGAAGCAAATAAAGTCGAGTTTGTAGTGAGACTGCATCATGATGGTTATCCGAAAAGGGTGAGATTGCATTTGGACTGTAGCTTTAGTTTAAACATTGTCTTTGCCCCATTCCTTCGATGTAGCTGAAGCGAAGACATGGCCTTCACGTTCTATACAATCCCCAATAATTTATTGTGAGCTTGTTATATATATTCACGTTGCATTTTGTTTCATTCGTAGATGTGAAAGATTGTTCTGCTAAAAGTATATTTCATCCTTGGCAGGTATGTAGTCAAAACTCTGGATAATGCAGAAAGCGTAAAATTGCAGTATCGTTCCCTAGCCAAGGTAACAGAGGACATGAGTTCAAATAAAGTCTTGTCTCCAAATTGGTTGTAAGATATGCTGATGGCCAACAGATAAGATTGGTTGCGGATAAGATTTTTGAGCGACTTTCAACAAAAGCAGGATGGATGGTTTCCTGTCCATACTTAGAAGGATTTTTCCACGTGACAGACGATCTGTAAAATTATCCACGAACTAGAAAAGTTTTGTTGCGTATTCCGCTGTTGCTGATAGCTGATAGGTCTAACCAATTTCTTACTTGGTATCTAAATGTTTTTTTTTTCTTTCTATTTTGAGATCTAGCGGGCAGGTCCTGCATGGGTATGGATCAATGTTCATTTTCTTCACGTTCCATATTTGCGTATGGTCTCACGCATTTCAAATCGCGTTCGCCCAATATTCTACTAGCCACTTTCACGAGCACTTGTACAGAATTATAGAGAGCATGGTGATTGTGGTCAAAACCTGTCCGTAACAGATTACTTCAAAACAGTTTAAAAAGCCCAGTCTGCTTATGCTTTTCGAACATTGGATTAATCCCTGCTGTACTCACTATCAAATCGCCTTGGATATCACGTTCAGCATGACTCATTTATCCTGGAAAAAGAAATAGTGGAATGGAGAAAAAATTAAAGTTGGATTTCTTGACTTATACAATATTACAAAATGTAAGAAAACATCAGTTGGAAAGACTTTGAATCTGTTTAGGAATGATTTTGGTATTTTATTTTATTTCCTTAATATATTAAATGACAACATCTTCCATATTCAAAGTTAGGTAGACTCGTTAGTTGAATTATTGAATGATATATCTTTAATGTTTGGTAGTGATACTTTAGTTTGGAATCTAACTTCTGATAAAATTTTTACAGTGAATTCTTGTTATAAAGTTTTAAATGATGGAGGCTTGAGATCCCTGTTCTATTCAAAAATGTGGAAAATTAGGTGTCTTTAAAGATAAAATTATTCTCATGGTTGATCTTTTTTAACAAAATTCTTATTAAGGTTAATTTGTGTAATAGAGGATGGAGGGATTCTGATGTATATGTTTTTTGTAAGATGCATTGTGAAATAAACACACATTTATTTATACATTATTCCTTTACAATTGTTATTTGGAATTTCTTCGTATCCTTTTCTATGTATCCTGCAATTTTCCAGATAGAAGACTTGTTTAATTTCCTACTTGAATTAAAATTTAACCTCTCTATGTCCAGATGTTATATTTTGATTCAAGTCGTACTTTGGACAATATGGAATGAGTGTAATAATAGAATTTTTTAAAGGAAACAGTAAATCCTTTAGTTTAATTATCAACAATATTACTTTTTTAATACATTATTGGATAAAAAATCTGGATACAAGTTTTGAAAAAGAAGAAGTCCTACACTCTGTTACAAATATGCAACAATCTTGGAACATAGAGCAGGCGCAAACAACGGTCCAAAACATTACTTCTTTTATTAGGATGTCTGGACATCTTCTACCTCCTTTAGATTTGATCCTCCATATGTTAAGTTCAACAGGAGACCATGTTATCTAGTGATTAATGACTTGTTAATTACTAGTTTTATGCATTATTTTTTGTGGAAGTATTACTATTATTTTGTGAGAACATTGACTATATATCATATATTTTTTTGATTGAGACTTAGAATATGATATGTATTATTAGATATGTTTTATCTTAATTTTCACAGCTAAAAGAAATATTTAATAGTAATTTACCAATTCCAAAAAAAAAAACATTAAAAAAACTCATGAAAAACGATAGCATCCAGCTCAGCCTCGTTGAAGGCAGCCCCGCTACAGTTTAGGAGACAAGCAAGGAGTAAAACAATTAATGAAAGCCGGCGAACACGTCATACTGCAAGTACCCATGCACCCTCCGCCACCTTCTTGATAAGAAAGGAGTTCACTCTCCTTTCCTCCCTCCTCTTCTTCTTCTTCGCCTTCTTCTCCGTCCTCCCACGTTTCTTCTCCTGTTTCCTCCTCCTCCTACGATGACGAATGAGTACTGGGCCAAGAAGGGAGGATTATGGACTCATTCTGTGCTGCAACCACCTCCATCAACCTCTCTTCGCTTGTGCCCAAAGCCGCTGCGATCTCCGGCCCGCTCATGCTCTTGAGAATAAAGCTAGCACCGACGGGAAACTGCGGCCTGTTTCTCCTAGCAGATGTCGTGAAGCCGAAGAACTCCAGCGGCGGCCCATTCCTGGCAGCGATCTGGCAGAAGGGGAAGCAACGTGGAATCCAGAGAAGACATCACCTTCGTATACCTCGACGTTCATGGCAGATGATCCGTTTGGAAACACCACCTGCAACGTCCCGGAGCCGCCCATCACCACTCAGTACTCCGTCGCTGTGGGGTTGACGTGGGGTGCAAGCATTGACCCCTGCAACAAATAGAACAACAACCTGGTTTAAATGGTCGGGACATTGACATAATGAAGAAACCGTTTCCATGGTTCCGACCTGCAAAAACGTTTCATAACTACCAATTACTTGTGTTCATATATAGCCTATGGTGATTGGTTGTGTGTCCTGACGTATGGTATCACCATTCCTAACCCATAAGTAAATAAAGAGAGGTTTTCAGCAGCTGAAAGTTTGCGAGTAAATTAAACCTATACTTCAGAAGTTCGTAGGTAAGAACACGCATGACTGCAAATATCACTGCAGCATGTGAGAGATCAGTCCGATTTTCTACTATTTGTGGTTGGTTCGATGGAAGTTAATCAAGAAAGCTTGCCAAAATCTCTACAGTCAAAAGCTCGGCAAAGTGATGCAATGAAGGTATTAACAGTGACCAAATCATAACCAATGACTATGCTAGCATCAATATATACTAAAACAGCCAAGACATGACCAAAGGTGTGCTTGATGAAGAGTGATGGCCCCGTCAATCTATTGTGAAAATCATTCTCCAAGAAGATTCGTAATCAATGGTACTAGGCATGAGAAGATTGTTTTAATCCACAAAGAGTTTTATTCAACTTGCAAACATGATCCGATCTTGTGGAATCAATAAAGTTGATTGCTTATCACATGTAAACATCTTTTGTTAGAAAGTCGTGAAGAAAAGCATTCTTGATGTCGAGTTGCTGAAGGTGCTAGTTGTGTATTGTTGCTAGCGATAATATTATCTAGATGGTTGAATGATGGATCACAAGGTTATCTGTTTGATTATAATCATTACCTGGCTATTGTGATAGTCTTTGGCGACTAGTTATGCTTTATATCACTCACCACATTTTGTGAAGGAGAAGGTGGTGTGAGAGACCAAGTAACGTTTTGCATCAAAGTAGTATTTTCCTCTTCCATTGCTTTTTGTCAATGTTGATGCTATTTTACTTTAATGTAGCTTAGGGTTTATGTAAAAGAGGGTTAACAAGTTCAACAGCTAGGACATGAGGAAATGGATAGAGACTGAGAGTGCAAAGAACATTAGTAAGATGATGAAATTGACGAAAGGAGTAGTTTAAGTAGAAACATCGGGAAAAAAAAAAAAAGGGAGGAAGAAAAAGACGACACGGGAGTGGAAGAAGTGATAGCAAAAGTGGTGGTAGTAGGGTTTTGCTGGGGAAAGAACAAGAAGAAGATAATGGGTTATTAATATCAAGAGGAGTGGAGAGAGAAGGACGTGTGATGGAAAGAGGAAAAGGTCAGTTGATAGTGGGAGTTGGTGAAAAAGTGGTGCCTAGTGTCTGGTTGTTAGTGGTTGTAGGTGGTGGGTGTAGAAATGAAATAATGAGCCTATTGAGCTAGTTTAAGGAAAGACAAGAGTAGGTGGGAATCTTGGGAAAAATTTTCATTAAATAAACATAGAATTATCATGTAATGGAATTAAAGCACTTGTAGACTTTGTGATTGGGTTCATAACCTAGAAAGATGCATGATCTTAAACATGCCTATAATTTATATTAGGTGGGTGGAGGTAAAAAAGGAAAGTAAATGTAGCCAAAGGTTCGTAAGTTGCAATATTGTAGTTTGCAGTGAAAAAGTAATTCAAATGGGGTTGCGTTATTGACGGTGGGTGTAGATAATTTATTGATTAAAATCACCACAATTAACAAAGCATCAATCCAAAATTATGTTAGGAGTTTGGATTGTAAAAGCAAGCAACAACCCGTGGATGTTATATGATGTTTTTTGCACTCAATAAGTCCATTCTATTGGGTAGAATATGGGCATGAAAATTTATGTGATATGGCATGATCTTGTAAGTATAAAGAGAAAGCTTTGCCAATAAATTTTCCACCGTCGTCTGTTTGTATGATTTTAATTTTTGCTAAGAAAAGGTTTTCAACTTGTTTATGAAAAATACGAAAGATTAGAAAAACATCAGGCTTTCAAAACAAAGGGAAGAGTCATGTGTATCGAGAGTAATTATCAACTATAACAAGATAGAATTTGTGACCAGATATAGCTGAGACAAAAGAAGATCCCTATACATCTATATGAAGACGAACAAGAGATTGACAAGTTGTAATTGCTCATCGGAGAAATGGAAGTTTTGTGGCTTTGCTCATAACTAGGATATATATGGCATGAGGATGAACATTATGGATCTTTTGTGGGAAGAGAAGAAACAAAAATAATATGTAGAAGAATTGGTAGAGAAGGGTGTAAGAGCTTAGGGTGTCAAGTAGAGAGAGACACGTTCACCAAGTAGAGTGGAGTGAAGAGAGGTAGAAGAACTTGGAATGGGGTAAAGCCCATTCGAGCTAGGACCATGGAGTTTGATTGTCTCTGTGAGCTTGTCCTTTCTTTGAAAGCCATTAGCATCCAAAATAAAAGTGCAATAGTTATCTTTGGCAAAACATTGGAGTCTAGGCACTGAAGGTGGTCATGTTAAAGGTGGTAGGTGTCATATGCTACGACACGTCGACACATCAAAGTTCAGGCACCATTGTTGCTCACTTTAGGTCCTGAATGGAGGCACCAATCAAAGAGTCAGTAATGGAGTTACTGGAGTAAGCATAGTTGCTACGATCTACATAGTAATGAGCGGTGTGCCTGAACTTATTGCACATCTGACAAGTACCTGTGTTGTTAAGTGAGGCAGAGTGGGGCAACTGTGGTGGTTTGGTGTTAACTAGGAGGTATTGAAAAGGTGCGGCAACAGCAAGGAAGTAGGAGCCTTGAATGACAAATGGTATACATCTAGAGTTCTTTCCACAGCCACAACCTCAAAACCTTCCATGGCCACGTCCATGAGCCAAAGTGAAAGTGGAGTGGTCAGAGGATGGTTTGGTTGCAATCAGGTTGGAAGTGGTAGGGGTGGCCATTAAGGCAATGCTATTGGATAAAACAAATGACATCCATTTCTCTAGAGCTTCCACCTGTAAGAGGAGATCATAGAAATCATCGAAGGTTGTTGCTGAAGAGAAATGTAAGATGGTGACGAACTCCTTATATTCAGTACCTAGTCTGTCGACAACAAAGTCGATGAGGTCGACGTCAAAGATGGGAGATTCGGTAGCAACAAGAGTGTCAGCATGAGACTTAGCTAGTAGAAGGTAATCTATCATTGATTGTTCTAGAGTTTTCTTATGGGGGTGGAGTTGCTCATGGATTGACCGAAGTTGTATCTTTGTAACTAGAGAAAGAAGTTTTTCCAAAAGAGACCATGCTTCAACAATAGATAAGCACAGAAGTAACATGTTCTAAATGATGGTGAAAATGGTTGCTTTGATCCAACTCAAGACCGAACAATAGATACGGAGCCAAAGTGAGTGAGCAGGATTAGTAGAAACGTCATTGAGATGTGCTGGAGGTGGTATGCCATCGACAACAACAACATGAAGGAGATCATGAAGATGCAATACGTTTTGAGTGATTGTCTGTTGAGAAAGGTGTTGTGTTCCATAAGGGTGTGAAAAATGGTGGGATTTATTGAAAGATGTGGTGGACAAGAGAGGAACAAGAGAAGCATTGGTTATGATGTTGATGACATGGAGGAGAACGAAGGAGGAGTTGCATCCATAAGAATGATGGGAAAAAGAAGACCAAATTTGATACCATGTAAGAGAATGAGAAGAGAGAGAGAGAGAGAGAGAGAGAGAGAAAGGTAGAGAAAGTGAGCAATGAGATGGATGAGAATGCTCATCCGCTCGTGTGTATTTAAATGACAAATGTATATTATTGTAATGGTATAAAATATAGTATACGATACGAGACTAGAATGTTCTAGGTAATTCCTTTAGTTACAAGTCAAAGAAGTTGTTTGGCACACAATAGTGATATTGATGAGATACATATCATTCTGCTTGGAAGCGGTTACCATAGAGTTTTTATGAAAACGACTATTGTAGAATTTTTATGGAAGTAAGACTACAATGTCGTTTCTAAAAAGCATGAATTAACCCGAAACAATAAACAAACGCTGCGTTAGTGGTGTCAATGCTACAAATGATCTGTAGCCTTTGTCCCCTACCACCATTAACGTACCATGTAAAAAGGCAGAACCAACAGGAATCCTATAGACGCCATTCACGGTGAGGTTCTTCTTCACAGGCTCAACCTTGAATATTCTTCTCCCAACCTTCAATTCCCCAAAATAACATACAACCCCAGCAACGACAAAATAAATAGAAACAACCTAAAACAGAAAAGTTAATTAGTAATCCAGTCTTAATTGGAAATTTAGTCGATTATCACTGACCTACCATCAATAACGGCTAATGTGATGGGACGTTGAACGTTTATCATGCCATCAATTTATTTGTATGTAAAATATATCTGGATGCAATAGGCAAGCATGGGTCAAAAATATTATCGAATTTAATTTTTAGTATACATTGCAAACAGTCTATTTATTAATAGAGAAATCATTGATATGCAATGTAGCCTTAAAACATTCATAGTCGTATATTTTATATTGTTTTTTTTCGATTCGAATGGTGGACCTCCTCGGTTCCATGCACAGAATTGTCCACCCAGAATTTCTTTACTAAAAAGAGAAAGCGTACGATTGATTAGAAGCACCTGAGGTATACATGCAGGTATCAATGG
>JAMKQA010025854.1:0-27799 GCA_024699735.1 Posidonia australis
CATTTCATTGGAGAAATCATAGAAGACCGATTTTATCGGGCATACGAGGGTGCCTAACACCTTCCTCGTACGTAACAGGGATCCGTACCCACATCTTACTATTTTTTTGCAGACCTGTCCTTATTATTTTGCATGATTTTTTCATGTTTATGGTTTTCCTTGTCTTCCATAATAGACTAGGTGGCGACTCCTACATTTTTGCATTTTTGTTTTATTTTTCGACATGATTTTGCCGACCGTTTCGCATTATTTTGCGATCCTCCTCGCCGGCATGGTTACAGACTCCGTTTTGTCCTTTTCTTTCTTTGTTGTTCTTCTTTAGTGTTTTCAAGTCTAGTGTCCTCCTTTGAATTCACTATCTTTGCCATGACCATTATCAATTTTCTTTGTGCACTTATCGTCAAACGAAGGAGCTCAGTTCCGGCATGGTCACACATAGCATAAATTTCAATGAGTAGTGAGGGATAGGCACCTCCTTGTAAACACCCCACTTTGGCAATGTAACACTTGTAAATTTATTTTATAATTATTTACATTTTTAATGAATTTATTTTTTGGCAGGTGTTACTGTTTTGATGCCCGTTTGTGTGATTTTATGATTTTAGACTTGGGCCTCGTGGACTGACTTCTGTGTATGTGTTCCTATACGTGGTTGGTACTATGCATATAGCACTATGCTTGTGGATTGTGTGTGGGCCTACGTTTGTGGGCTGGTTGGTGGTGTGGTTGGTTGTTGGTTCGTGCCTTGGAGCTGGTAACTGTGGCTGGAGGTTTGTTTGGGATGGTTGCATACATGCATAGAGGGGTAGTTGAGCTCCTACATATCTTCCTCTGTGCGTAAGTTTATAAGGAGAACAGGCATGCACGTCTTCCCCCACCATTTCCTTTTTCTTCTTTCTCTTCTCCTTCCCATGTATGCCATCACCCCTCCTCCCCACTCTCCAGGCTGCTGGCACTCCCTCCTCCCTCCCTTCCACCCTCACCTCTCTCCTTCCCACTCACTCATTCCCCCTCCACCCACTCATCCCCTCTTCCTCGCCATCTCTCCCTCTACTCCCTTGCTCCCTCCCACTTTGGTGTGCTTGAGAGTCGACGGTGGTGTGAGACGGTGTGCAGCAGTGCATGGAGCCTTAATGAGTCATTCTTAAGGTCGAGGTAGTGCATAGGAGGTCGAGCTCGCCAGCGTTGGCCTGAGACTGGAGTTGGGTCACCGGATGTCGCGTATAAGTTACGCACTTCACCCCTTGTATTAGATTGCATGGAAAATGGTGGAAAAACTAGAATTGCATGAAATCTAGGTAAATTTATATTCCTAGAATTTATTGTGAATTTATGGTAATTTATGGTGGCATTTATGATATTAAATGCATTTGGTTTGGTTTTGAGTTTTTTGCACTCTCCGGATTTGTGATTTTATTCCAAGAGCTATGCTTAATCGATTTTGGTTTTGTTTGTGTGGATGTGGAGTGGACTTGAGGGTTTACAACATATGTTTTATGTGGATTTTATCATGATTGTTTGGTAGGTCCGCCCCTCATTCCCACTTGGGAGAAGAGCCAGACAATAGTTTTGGGCCATTTTCTAGTTTTGCAAAAACAGCATACCGAACTATTTCGATATGTCATTTCTTTGTCAATTTCGGTCCTCTAGTAATGTTTGAGTCAGCTAAATTCCTTTGGTCTACTGTTCTAGCCACGAGTGTTGACTATTGACCTCCCATTTTGGTAGACTCTACTAGTTCGGTCTTCTAAACTAGGGAATTTCGGCCTTCCGATCGGGAGTTCATCTTCCATTTTGGGTCCCCTAGGGCCATTTCGGTCAACTATCTCTATTTGACAAACCAAAATAGTGGTTTTCGATCAATCGATCCTTTTTTCGGTCCGTTGAATCAGGGCCCAAATGCTTTTGTAAAGTGATTTCCGATGATTTTCTAGATTGGTTTCTTTTGCTTATTTGAGATGGGATTGTGGGCCATTAGTGGTGATCCTGTGGGACACCTGATGCATTGATTTTGTGGAGATTTTGGAATGGTTTTTCCAAGGAGATAAAAAATGGATTTGAAAATGGATTTTAAAGATATATGTTGGCACATTTTGGATAAAGAGTTTCTTGGTTTTCTATTTGCGGGCTGAGACACTATAGGATTGTGTCGTTTAAACCAAGGAATGTAACGACATTCTTCGATGGTCAGGTGTGTCTCCTTGGTTGAGATCAGGGGCTGAGATACTTGAGTAGAGTTTTGTCGAGTCTTGGAGATATGAGACTCCTTGATTGTCGTTTCAAGGCTAAGGTTGTGGTTCGTGGGTTGAGGTGTTTTGTGGCATGATGGAGAGGTATGATACTCCTGCTGTCGCCGTGAGCACTAAGACTCGAGTGTTGTCAGGTGTGGAGGTACGAGACTCCCTCCTAAGCATCATGTGGAGGACGCCATGAGGAGGCGTATCTTGTGGTCGCCAGAGTGGGTGGGGCACGTGCCCTATTGCTGGTAGCGTCCTAAGAGACAATACTGCCTTCCCAAAAGGGGTTGGCTGAGTGTCGATTCTCCATGTAAGGGAATCATGAAATGGTGGTTGGCTCTTAGATAGGGTGCACACTGTGGCGGTGCAGTGCACCTTGATGACTGCTTGTGACCAGAGATGCTTACCTAGTGTTAGGCTTCCTGACTCACTGTGTGTGGTTTTGGTTATAGAGGGCCTTGCTTATGGTTTTGGGTTGGTAGAGCCTGTGCTTGCTTGTTTGGCCGATGTAGGCAGTGTTTGTTGTGGTTTTGGCCTATTGAGCATGAGTTGCTGGTGCAGACACCTCGATTTTGCAGTCACTTGGGGGCGAACCGCCTGGATCATGCTCTAGCTGCGGTGGACCTAACTTTGCCCTTTAAACCTGAAAACAAACCAAAACCTATCCTAAAGCCCAAACCAAACACCACAAGCCCAAACATAAACCTAAATGCGAACTAAACTAAAACCAAGCCCAAACGTAAACCTAAAAAATAAACTATATCCAAAGTTAAACCTAAATGTAAATCTCAAAATAAAGATAAAATAAAAGATAAAATAAAAACAACTTAAAAGAATAAAAATGTAAACCTAAAAGAAATAAAATAAAATAAAAGCAAAACTAAACCTAAGCATAAAAGAATAAAACCAACTGAAACCTAAACCTAAAAAGATAAAATAAACTAAAGACAAAAGTAAACCTAAAAGAATAAATCAAACCTAAAAAGAATAAAAAAAATAAAACCCAAACCTAAACCAAACCTTAAAGACCTAAAATAATAAAATAAATAAAAATAAACTAGGACAAACCTAAGCATAAACCTAAAGAGATAAGACCAAAATGATAAGCCCAAGCCCAACCTAAACCTAAGCCCATGCACCCATCGTCATTGTCTATTCGGGGGCCCTACATCCTACGTCCCACATTAAAACCCTAACCCTATATATGACTACCCATATGAGAGAGTTGGGGAGAGGTAAGGAGGTTGGAAGATTGGAGGTTTGGAAGGAGAGGAGAGGGATTCACGTAGGAGAGAGAGTAGAGAAGTAGAGAGAGAAAAACCCTAGAGGGCAAAAGAGGAGACCTACACCCAAAACCCTAGCCTCCACACAAAATAGAGAGGGAGGGAGATGTCCATCGCAACCCCAACCGTCCATCATGTCCCGTAGCCGCCACCGTTGTCGGAGGGCACCAAAACGTCCATCACATAGGTATAACTTTTCTCTCCATCATACTTGTTTACATGCTTGTTGTTCTCATGTTTTAATGCATATCAGTGATGTTTGAGGGTTTTTCTCACTATTTTATCTCTGTTTTACATGTTTTTCGGCGATGGGTCGCCGTCCATGCATGGTCGTTGGCCCATGAGCGTGGGTGGTTGTCCCTCCCCCTTGCTCTCGCATGCATTTGCCTTCCTCCATTCCTATAGCCCACATAAACTCGACGTTCACATGCACCACGTCTAAAACTAACCATTTTTAGCCCACAACCGATGCCACTAAGCCAGCCCTGTGGAACCCTTGTAAAACCCGTAGAGGGAGAGATAACCCATGCGAATCCGGACAGCCATAGTCTAGGTACCTTCCTCCTCCTTCCCATTGAACAAGCCTGTATCCACACGAACCCAACAAGCCCGACACGGCCTCCACAACCTTCAGTCCACCTTCCTCCTCCACAACCCAACACAGTCCACTAAAACCCTAGCCATGCCATCCTACGAGACATAGAGAAAGAAGGAGGGAGGATGAGAGAGAGAGAAACTAAGCCTCCAACCAAACCCCTAACCTACGTATCTAAGAGAGAGGGAGTGAGAGAAAAGAAGCTAGACCTGCAACCATAAGGTGACCCTACATGTGAGAGGAGGAAGATGAACTCCAATCGCCGTAAAGAGAGACGACTGACTTCGTCGCCGCACCCACAGGTGACGAGATTAGGCACCTGTCACATAGGCAATAGATGTTTTCTAGTACATTTTTCCTATAGGCTTTGTTTTTTTACTATTTGTATTGATTTTTTATTGCCTACAGTAGTGATCTGAATAAATAAAATCGATAATATTCCTGTCTACTGTTATTTTGGATTTTTAATTGTTTCTAGGGTTGTTTTCTATCCACCAATAAGGTGGAAATTAATTGCTTGATAGCTAGGCTATAGTTCCTTAGAATTCTCTATCTGATTTGATCAATTGAGCAGAGCAAACCTAGGCCGGTGCAAGTCGCCTACCCATACTGTCTCAGTTGTGATTATTAGGTTAGTGAACCTAAGGTGTCCTAGGGACATGTTTCAGACTTCACCTTCCTTCCTAAGTCTGTAACAAGCCCTAGTAGAAACTTGATATCTTGTTGTTTTGTGTTTATTTACCACTTTGTGGTTTGCTAGGACCGACTCGTAAGGACAGAATCCTAGGTTGCAGGGCCCTCTTTAAAGAGATAAACCCACAACCTAGGCCCTCTTGGTGGACCCTAACGAAGGTCAAAGAGCAATACCTAAGAGCCTAAATCCTATTGAGTGACCCTAGAACCCCTAAAATCAGCTTCATCCTAGCCATAGGAACCTACATGATTGAGCGAACACAAATTAATCAAGCCATTAAGTAAATATTGGAACTTGTTAAAATCGACGTTTTCACTGGAATTTGATTGCATAAATAGACTTGTTTAACGACGATCTGTCCAGAACAAATCTGGGCCGTTGGACCATTCTGAGGCACGTGACACCTGACTTAGCGGCGATGCCCCTCATCGCCCACTAAGGTGGTGACGAGATCTGACGACAGAGATCCACCCTATTTGACTTGTTTGCTGGATGATTTGAAATTTTGCATATACCTCCACCTAACCTTGCATATTATCCATTTGAGCATTCCATGTAATTAATTTACAAATGTCCATGTTTGACTCAATTTAATAAGATTCGATCGATGTTTTCCTAGTTTTATCTACGTCAACATAGCATTAAACATCGTGCCCACACGGGCATATATTAATGACATCCATGCATTGCATATTGCATCTCGCCCAAGGGCGTATAGTAATCGATGAAATCGCCTACATCATGTCCCAAATGGGTTTCATTGCATTGCATATTGCATATCGCCTAAGGACGTACAGTGAATAGCACTCCTGCTAACATAATGTCCCGAACATCACACACATCGTTTTCCACTACGTTTCTCTAGGATTTCTCACATTTATCTCTAGGGCAAGAATGTCTGCGTCCTGTTCTTGTGGACCATTGGTCTAGAACTCGTACAACGTGACTGAGCATTAGGTTGCATGGCTTTTTATCTCATGTATTTCGTTCGTTTTCGCATGGCATGAAGCACACATCTATCTTAGACACAAGCAAGCATACATTTGCATTTGCCACACACACACGAGCTGAAAAGCATAGAAAGACTGATTCTTCGGACATACGAGGGTACCTAACACCTTCCCCATGCGTAATAAGAGTCCTTACCCA
Organism: Posidonia australis; assembly: GCA_024699735.1. Classification (NCBI taxonomy): domain Eukaryota; kingdom Viridiplantae; phylum Streptophyta; class Magnoliopsida; order Alismatales; family Posidoniaceae; genus Posidonia; species Posidonia australis. Next base: position 5,959 of record JAMKQA010025854.1, read on the forward strand.
TTTCTCTGCCTACGATGACCTCTGTGTTATCCATTGGCATTGGAGTCATTTCTTTGTTGTTTGTTTGTTTTGCCTTGCATTGCGTTCTCTTTGGTTTTCCTCGTCTTTCCATTAAATAGACTAGTTGGCAACACTCCTTATCAAATTGTTTTGTTTTCATGTGTTTTTCGGTGTTCTCAAATCGAGCATCCCTTTCCTTGGACTCATCGCTTCTCGTTGTGGCCCTATCGATCGCCCCCTTCCGCATTAGCATGGTCACAACTAATTTTTGGCGAATTTAGAGAAAATGATTTTAAAGGAAAATAATGATAGTTTTGTTTTCTGTCATTTTTGTGGGATGCATGCTGGGTGACTTTTGTCACTCACGCTTGTTTCTTGTGGTTTTAGGTTGTAGGTGTAAGTGAGCAGGTGATATTGGCATGGTGCACATAGTCTGGAGTCTTGTAACTACACACATAGGTTCCTGGTTATCGTTATTACTAATTAGCTTTTAATTTCCTGTAATTTAATTTGTTTTAAATTATTGTGGAATTTAGGGGCATTACAGGCAACGACTCTTTGGCAAATTTCTCTAAAAGAGTGCACTAGCAACAATGAGGCATTTCCCTACACTAGAGCTAGTTTCACACTCCAAAACCACTCCAAAAAAATCTAAAAATCCCTAAATCAAGCCCAAGCCCATTTGATAGCCCAACAATGAAGGAATAGGCTCAGAATCCAATCAAAAGCCTTGATTTGGCCCAGGCTTGTTTTAGTAGTGCTGGTACTTGGCGCATTTCCCCTAAGTCAGTGCTTAATTTACTAAAGGATGATCTAGTCTTTTCACTTAGTGGACCACCAATTTGCCTACTCTCATTGGATGACATGGATTTGAGTGTTCTCCCTAAGTCTTTTGGACCATCATGCCCCTGACCTTAACTCAAAACCCCATCAAGTCCCTTTGATTTAATCTAAACCCCCCATCTTCAATATCTTTTCAAATCCAACGAACCATTTCACTTCTTTCCTCTATAAAACCTCACCTAAGCTCACATAGCTCCCCCAGCCTCTGGTGTGGTCGGTCTCCTAGCCCTCCCCATCCTCACCGGAAGCCCTAACCAGCTTTGGCCACCCCAACCCATCAACTTTGGCCATTAATATATCTCCTCTAGCCACTCCAGCACAATGCAGCCACTGTAAACCCTGTCTTTGCATCCTTGAGTCCTCTTCAGGCTCGGCCATCATCCCATGCCCTTCAGTTGGAGCCCAGACATCCTCCAGACTGTGAAATGACCTCATCAATCAACCATAGTTGGGGAATCACCTTGTCGGCACCCAATCTCAGCCAAGCACTCTACTACCCTTCCACATTCAACAAACCACATCCTTACAACCCTTTTAGTCCTCCCCTAGCTTCTAGCAACCATCAACCAACTGCCTCCAATGTTGCTAAGCCTTGAGCTAGAGAAGTCACCATCGCAGGTTGTCATGGAAGATAAGCTTCCACAGGCCAGCTCCATTTCTTGTGATCTATTTACACTTGCTTTTCTCCTTTTCGTTGCATTTCTAGCATGTGTTGTGTGTGAATTCTCTTTATTTAAGCATGCGTCCATTCATCCATTCCATTTACACATCGTCGGTGATGGATTTGATGGGCTCAAAGACGATCGATGGCCTGTGAGCATCCTCACATCCATCTAGGCACCTCATCACCTTCCTCTCACTTCCTCAAGCCTTCCTGGATGTCCACTTGAATTTCCTTGCTGACTGGATGGCCGACTGAGCTCGTGGGTACCAGTGTGGTGTGTTGAGGATGGCAATATAGCACACATTCACATCCATTTAGCATCCTTGCATTCCTCCTTGATCCCTCAGGCCTCCGGACTTGTTAGATTGCCTCGCAGAAGCCTATTGATGAAATCCTTAGTGGGACTCGCCAATGAATTCCAACCTATCGTGAGGTAGGTGGGTGGAGCTTTCCACTTAGTCATACCCTCATCCGAGCATCCAAGTATGACCCTTGAGCTCCCCTTTAGCTTCCCATGCATTATACATCCATCACACATCAACACATTCACATCTGGAGCAAGGACAAGTTGACTGTTCTGCAAAAGATATGACATATCTAGATAGTGTGTGCAGCCAGTGCAGATAGGTGGTGCGGACAACCAGCATGTTTTGCCTGGTCTAGAGCAAACAGAAGGCTGAGCTCCATTTCATCTCTTGATTTGTTTTCCTATTGGCATTCATGCATATTTCCATCTATTTCATTGTGTAACCATGCCGTCGAGGATGGCAAAAACAACATGTGTATACGCCAAAGTCGGCAAAGCCACGGCAAAATAAATAAATATGCAAATGCAGGAGTCGCCACCTAGTTTATTCAAATGGAAGACGAGGAAAACCATATAACATGAAAATCATGCAAAACAATAAAAGAAAAGGTCTTCATAAACCAGAAATGCGGGTAAGGATCCCAGTTATGTACGAGAAAGGTGTTAGGCACCCTCGTACGCCCGATAAATCGGTCTTTCTATTGATTTCTCTTTTGCTTATGGAATGTCGGCTTTGCAGCCTTTGCTGTACGCCCGAGGGCGATATGCTATGCCATGCTTGTGAGTGTGGTGTCTAAAGTATAGGAGCATGATGTGCAGGGGTGTGTCCTAATGCTCAGAAGTATCACTCGCATGTCGGGTCAAGTGTTGATGCAATAATATTGCATAATATAGATCAAAGATCTAATATCTTGAGCGATGTATCATCATTGCTTTACTATATGCTTAATGCAGTCTAAAATGCAAGAAAACTGCTGAAAACAAAGGTGTGCCTTCCTAATGCATCAGGGAGGAAAACCAAAGTAAAACCCAGAAGCAAATTGAGTCGAGAAAGCAAGCAAAAACATATAAAAGCCTGCTGTGCTACTAAAAAAATAGGCCAAGAGCCTGTTTGGTGCGCCGGACTAGTGCTCCAGTCTGGTGCGCCACCTATGTGCGTCTAGGTGGGCCAGTAAAATATGCTGAGGGAAAAACAGAAAGCCGCGCAAAGCCAAAACATCAGAGGATGCACTCTGGAAAAGTATGCAGTAGAAATCATTCTGTAAAACTTGGAAAACCCATGCTTTAAAAGTGCTAGAAATGCAAATGCAATGATTATGGACCTTGTGCTCAAGGGCCAATAGCCTCACACAAGATCCATCCTATTTAAGCTAGATGAAGGATGCAAGATCCAGTTAGGCCACTGGATCATGGGCTGATGCACAAGGTTCTCCACGCAGGAGTAAGGTGCAATCGGCCTACCAGATTTAGCCTAGAACTGAATATCAAAATAGAGAAAACAGTTGAAAAACAATCTAGTCAAAACTGAGAAACATGCAGGTGTCATCATGGCACATCAGAGAATCAGTCATAAAAGAATCAACTCAAAACCTCAGGTAAAGCCATGCAAACGAAGATGCTAATGCAAGTGTTCTGATCTCTGGCCAGTCTGGCGTGCCTGCTTGGTGCGCCAGAGTGGTGCTCTGGTTGGGTGCGCCCCAAGAAGTCTGGATCAGACTGCAATCTGATCCAGAATCCATCCCAACAGTGATATAGGGTGATTCATGCTAATGCAAATGGATTCATGCCATTATTAAGAACCGAAAACATGATGGGGATGCATACGATCGAGAATCATCATGTAAATCATGCATTTAGAGTTAAAATAAGTTGATGGGTTCATGTATGGAAAATATGCAAAATGCCAAGAAAATAGATATGATCTGGATAAAGCCAATCAGAACGCACGTAAATGATGATCATAAGCATATCTCTATGTGCAAGAACACAAAGGTGCATGGCAAAGTGCTATATGCAAAGAAATGATAAAAGAAGATAACTCATGCAGATTTTACACTAGAAACAAATGTATAGATTAGCATGGAGATTATTTTGCATAGAGAACAAGCATGTTTATCATAAAACTTCATAAAAAACATGGAATAAATCAGTCTATACGTAAGATTTCAAGCATGCTTTATCATGTTTCTGAAATGTAACTAAAAAAAGAAAGAAGAGGTAGAAAGCCTACCTCTTAAGATGTTCCTTCTCGAAATATCAGAGATAAAGAGATCCTTGTTGCTTTGGAAGGACCAAGGATGCTTTGGGATGCAAGGGAGTGCTCCAGAACACGAATATATGTTGCTGGAAAGAGGGTATAACTCGTGCAAGAAGCTAGCTCAAAGCAGATTTGCTGAATTCTGGATTTCTAACTTCAACTCAGGATTTCTAACCTCTACTCATGGTTGCCTATGGGTGTCCTTATATAGGATTTTCTCATGGGTAACTCATGGGAAGGCAGGGAGCCTCGTAGATGAAAAGCCTGGAATATTCCATGGCATATCTGTCGCTAGAGGTAACAGCCATGGGAGGTGGAAAGCCAGCAACCCACTGCCTGCGAAGTGGCTGTGCGCCAGGATGGTGCGCCAGCTTGGTGCTCCAGCAATGTGCGCTAGCTATGTGCGCCACCTATGTGTGCCAGGTAGGTGTGCTAGCTAGGTGTGCCAGGTAGGTGTGCTAGCTAAGTGTGCTAGGTAAGTGTGCTAGCTAGGTGCTCTCTCCTACCTATCGGGAGTTCTAGTTGGGCTACGGGCTTGTTATTGGTTTAGGGTTGGTTCAAGGGTCAGCCACATCCAAAGCAACATCTGGAGTCTTATCAATGAGTCACCGCAAATCGGGGTGTCTACACTCTGCTTGGATCTGTATGTCCTCGTTTGCATTGTATGGTTTCCTTTGTGTTTTTCGACATTCCACATTCATCCATATGGACAATGATACTTACTACTTGGTGTTCTTTTGACCGACACATTTGTGTCTTGGTCTAGAGCTCATGAAGCGCTGCTGAGCACATGTTTGGCTGATTTTCCATCTCATTCTTCATATTTGCATCATCATGGCATGTAGCATTCATCCAACCTAGACTAGGCAAGCATGCATTAGCATTGGCGACACAAGCAAGCGATCAGCCAAGAAAGATCGATGCATCAGGCGTATGGGGTGCCTGACACCTTCCCCATGTGTAACAGATGTTCTTACCCTTTCTTTGGCCTACGATGACCTACATGTCGCGTCCATTGGCATGGATCATGCACACATTCATTTGCACTCATTCATAGCCTTTTTCTTACAATTTATGCATCTAATTTTCCTCATCTTTTCGTTAAAAGATTACGTGGTGACTCCCTTTTTCCTTATCCATCTTCATTTTTTCCTTTATTGTTTTCGAGTTGAGTATCCTCTCTTGGATTCACCATCTTTGCTATGACCTTATCGGGATTCTTCATGCACTCCCACGCATGTTGGAGTCATTGGTTCCACTGTCGTGGTCACAAGAACTGGAGACTCCACTAGGGATACAAGACTCTAGCTTTTGTTTTTTCGCTTTTCGCTTGCTTGGCCTGTGTCCTTGTTGGCCCTGCTTTACGTTTGCTATCTTGTCACCATTTTTTTGCATTTATCATTACATGCTTTCTATTACACGCCTTTTGCTTGTTGAGTGTTTTTCTTTTACACACTTGCTCCGACACAACATGCGCACATGCCATGTTGCCTACCTTTTGATGTGATGAGTGCTTTCTTTCTTCACTATCATGTTAACACGACACATGCACATGTCGTTGTCATGCCTTTGCTTGATGTATGCTTGCTTGTATGCCATACTTTGGTATTTTCTTCCCCTTTTACCCTTGCCATCCTAGGGAAAGTAGAGATGTGTTTGCTTCCCCCTACTTGCTTAATTTAAAATCCACAACAATAAAAACAATGTTTAGGTGGAACTAGAGACTTCTATGCATTCTCTCCCCTATTCCGCTTAATAAAACTAGCAAGTAAAAGCCAATAAAGCATATCACTTGTATGAGCATTTTAGAAGCATGTATCTTCTCTCTTGTGTCCACCCATAGTCTGGGAAGGGCAATTCTAGTCACCTGTTCTATGGCTTTGGTGTAGGATGTGTTGCCATTCTATTGCCCTTATCTAGGGTCATGTTAGTGTTAGTAGAGAGTACAACTCACTACAATTGTAGGAGTCGAGGCTCCCAACACATCACCTATTCACTACTTGACATTTGGCTAGGATTTAGAACGAGAACCTTGCTTTCTAACCTCAATCAAATCCTAAAGCCCATGAAAGCGTCTCGGTGGATGGTCCACTTGAGACATGCATGGTAAGTGAGTGCATCCTAGGACAATCATCTACATCGTGTGTCATGCATGCCACTCTAATAACTTGCATTGCGTTCTTGTTTTAGGTTTTGATACCGGTTGTTCCTAGCTGTCTACACAGGTAGCTTGTGCGATGTCCTCAGTCCGGAGCTCGAGTGTCTCTGTTGTGAGTTGCGTCCTGCACTCTTTCTCTTTTGTCCTCGAGCTAGTGTCGTTTTCGACCATAACTCATCTTCTAGTTCGTGCCTCTTCTTTTCGTCATAGCCCTATTCGTACCCGCTCGTTGTCTGCAATGGCCTAGTAAACCAGTGAGCCTCCTCTTGCTACTTTGGAGGGGGTCTCGACTTCAGTCCCTCTGTCCCTGCCTGCTTCTTCTGCTGCTCCTTCGTCCTCCTTTACACACTACTATGGTGCACTCGAGGGTTCCAATCACCTTGCTATGGGATAGTGGCAGATCATCAATATAGAGTCTGTCGTTGAGACTTCCTCAGTAGCCACCTTTGAAACTTCAGAGGCCTTGCCTATCGTCCCTTTCGAAAGCCTTCCGACTACAGGAATCCAGTCCAATGCAACTATCCGTCCTGTAGGGTCTCTCCCTATTGCCTCTATGGCCCTCGTGCCCCAGCTTACATTTGTGTCTTTTCCTCCGAGCCTGCCTGTCGATGGGTCCTTTTCCATGCAAGCGCAACATTGTCTAGACCTTACGTAGAAGCCATAGGACATGGCTCTTTCTTGCATTTCTCTATTTGTTCCTTTTATTTTGACCCCAGAAGTTCTAGTGCACCCCACCTTAGCTCCACTAGCACATTTCACTACATCAGTGCCCTCTTCACAGCACTACCAATGGCAACACCATCCTTACCTCCTACATTTACATAGCACTTTGCACAGCATTCATCTCCATCACCTGGTGGCCAGCCTATCGGCTTTGCAGGAGCGTAGCATTTCCCAAGCCCATTTCCTAGTGTTGTGTCAGTGCAACAGTTGCATTTACAATCTGAGGGGCAATGTAGGCATTTACATGCCAATTAATGTACACACTTGGGAGATAAAGAAAATCATGTAGAAAATCAAAAATATTTGGAGAGAAAGTTGACGCAAAACTACAGAAGACTTCAAATGCTCGTGAAAATCGAAAAGGGGAAAATAATCCGTATCGGATCCATGTTAGCATTGTGATGCCTATTAATGTACGCCCTCAGGCGATATAGAAAACCAATACGAAACAAAGTTGTAAAGTCAAATCAAGGGTGTGAAATGTTGTGTAGAGGGCAAATTTGATTCGATATGGCAAAACACTATATGCATGAGAATATATATACATGGAATGTGTATGAAATGCATGTGTGAAGATGAATACATGAAATGTATGCAAGTGAATACACCTATGGAATAATGAATGCAAAGCGTGAAATGTGAACGCCTGTCTTATCTTCAGTGAGTTTCGTTGGCCATCCTCGCCTGTTACTTTCATCAAGCAAGGTCGTCATTGAATCTTGTTTCCATGCTTGGCCTCAGAGACCCGTCAGATGGGCTCGCTTCCCAGATCAATCATCGAAACTCACTTAACCAGCTTACGGAGGAGACTTATGAAGCTCATTCACTCCCAAATCAAAGAAAAGACAACACCTATGCTTAACCTAATGCCTAAATGACATGTGTAATCATACCTAAGCAACCTCTCGTACTTTGCTAAGCTCTAAAGAAAAGGGAGTCGGAGCTGCTCGTCGGAAAACGAACCTTGCATGCAGCAGCAAATCCCTCCTCACACCAAGCCAAAACACAGTGATGCCACATGCCTCTCTATGTATAGATAGCTTCGGTTCACAACCATGAGCACTCCTGTATGCTCAAAAACATGGATAGCCAGGTGGACCTCTACAGCCACCCATATCACCGGCATCGTGATTCCAATGACAAGCTCACCCATGGGATTCAACGAGGGGCATCGACGCGACGGTCTAGCATTTCTAAAGGCCCAGGGAGCAAAGACTGATGCACATGAGCACGTGAAGATGCACTGATGTAGGTTTGGGTGCTTGGATGCCTCCTGCTATCTCCCTTCGCCAGTGATCTCAATTTGGCAGCGAGCCTATCTGCAGGGGGCAAATTGAGGATGCAGAGAAATGACCTGATGCTACTGGAAGGTCGAGGGAGTGAAGGAGATGGTGTGCGAGCCATTAGAGGCCAGGAGGGATGCATTCATGTCCCTCCCAACCTACCTCATTGTCAGTTTGTCTTCACCGACGAGCTCAAACACAAAAGGCAAATATGGGCTCTGGTGAGGTGGTCTAAGTTTTATTGTAGATCGAGTGAAAGAAAGAGAAAGCGTGCAAGCCATCAGAGGCCAGGAGGGATGAGTGAATGCCCCTCCCGATCTACCTCATCGTCGACTCTGTCTTCTCCGATGAACTTGCCTGCGGGAGGTGAACGGAGATTTGGATGCAGCAATTGGAGGCCTCTAGAAGGTCAAGGAAGAGTTTAGGAAGGTGCACAAGTCATCGAACGCCAAGAGGGATGCATGCATGTCCCTCCTGACCTACCCCACTGTCGACTCTATCTCGCTAGCAAGCTCGACTGCAAGGAGCAAATAAAGGCTCCAGTGTGCCGATCACATATTAGGAAAGTAAAAGGGATAAAGGGGAAGATGTTCGTAATGGCAAGGCAGGGAAGGAAAAGCTAAATGATGAGGACCTACCTATGAATGCTCGCCACCCCGATGACGGCGTCCTCTCCAATGGGTGGAGCTCTATGGTGTTGGAGGTGGCCAATGTAGAGTTGGAGGTGCCTGGCATAGGTTCATTGGAGATCTAGGACCTGTAGCAAGGCCGTCATTTGGTGGATGAGGGCCTGGAATGGTCATGCAAGCTTGCTAGAGCTGGCACGATTGGAATGCAGAAGCTGGCACGATTGGAGTGCAGAAGCTGGTGTGTGCTGGATAGCCAAGGGCGGAAGGCCCTGAACTTTGGGATCACTGTCATCACCTCTTCCCCCTCCTTCACACTGCCATCTCTTTTATAGGTGAAGTTTCTGACGACTGCAACAACCCACTAACACCCCTAAGAGACTTCAACAACATCCTAACCAACTAACCACCTCCCTAACAGACTAACAACTCTCCTAACAAACTAACAACCCCTAACAACCTCACTACCCTCCACGCGCCTCCTTTGCTGCTTGCCAAAATTCCAAGAGAGGTGATCGATGATCACCTGAGCTCGTGATGATGTAGTTGGTGGCATTGGTTAGAGGTTCAAATCACGGGATGTGGCTGTTGTGATCACTAGGTTGCAATGAAGGGCTCGAGCTTGGCTAGGGCTATTGCAGGGTTTCCTCAAGCATCCTCTCTCTTCTCTACTACGTGGGTTCGAGTGGGAGAGGACTGAACAAGAGAGAAATTGGATTGACAGAGGAGAAAGGCTCTATGGGGGTGTTGAACTGAGTGCACCACGCTCCTTCCCTCCTCTACTACCTGCATTCTCTCTCCCTCTGTGTGTTGCATGGATCATGGCATGGGAATTAGTCTGATGATTGGCTGTTGGGTTGGAGGAAGAGAGGAGGACAGGCTGGTGTTGGACGTGACTGTGCTTGTAGTGTTGTCTTGGCTGGAAGAGGAAGGAGGTTGGAAGAGGTGGATGGTAGAGCATTTGTGGGCTTGGCAAAATTTGCATGGGCCTGTATCCATGGGCTTGGGGTATAACTAGGGTTTAGGATATGGTTTAGTATATTGATTGTCCACAAGGGTTTTAGATTAAAACAGAGGTTTGGGCTAGTTTTGTGGATAATACTAGGTTAAGATGTCTAGTTGGCCTTGGTGAGAAATGGTTAGGTGTCCAGCAACCAAAATTCCCATCTCAGAGAAGACTACCGCAAAATTGGGGTGTCTACACATATGCCCCAACAGTTACAGCTTTCCTAGTAGTTTTAGCTGTGTGGTCAAAATAGACAGTGATTCCCCAAGCACAGTTAGCGATAGTAGAGTTGCCAGCAGTAGGAGCCACCATCGTATCCTTTTCTCATGTTTCCTTTGTTGTTTCTCCTTTTGCATCATCATCATGCATTGAAAACAAAAAAAAATCAAAAAATCAGAAAAATACCAAGAAAATCAGAAGATCAAAAACCCAAAAAACATTGAAAAAATAAAAAAAAGGGGGAAAACAACACATCTTGCATGATAGCAATTCTACCCGATGAAGAAAATTGGCAAGCTTGCTTACATCGAATTGGACTACCCTTCTCAGTTGACACTACATAGACGACTAAGTAAGTGAGGGACCAACATTTATCAAAGCCAGACAAAGTATCCAAATGTTGTAAGGGCCTTGCACCACCAAAAGGGAGATAAAATGCTAGAGTGACTGAGCGAGTGAGCTGAAAAAGAAAAAATACATCTTCATGGGTATAAAAGAAACAAGAAGATAGAAGGCAAAGATAGAAGTTCGCCCAAGAGCAAGAGACGCGCGGCATAGCTATACCCCCACCATATCTTGGAGAGGAGTCGGAGCATGCACGTGGGAAGTCCACACCTTCGAAGGACTGGTCCTTTTCCAGCAGTAATAGCATCTAGCCCAGACCAAGTGCCTATTACCTCCAAGTAGTGGACAGAGCAAATCTGTACATATATGAGGGAGCAAAAAAAATATCCGTGATCTCCAAAAGGTAGGTGAAAGACCATAAAGAGTTTGGTGTAAAGCTTGGTCCATCTCACCACCCTATACAACGAGCTCGAGCGCCACCAGTCATCCCACAAGAGCCACCAACAGCCTATGAATCTCTGTAGGGCCAACTAAGTTGAAGGTGTCTTCCTAATCCAACAGGTATGCAGCTTTCTAGCCTAACTGAGGGCAAACAAAACAAAACAAAAAAATACGAAACCACCAAAAACAAACAAAAGCATTACATCCAATCAATAAAGCATTCAAACTTGCTCCAACAACAATAATTATCTCTGATCCACCAACTTACCTACTAACAATAATAGAATCCACCCTAATAATTATCATCAACATTGCTTTGCTTGCTAGAGCCTTTTTGCCTTCATATTGCATCACTTTATAGGTCTACACTGAGCGTCGTCAACCATGGGCATGTCATCTACTTTGTCGTCAAAGTGTGCATACAACAAGGGCACTGGTTAGTGCACAACTACACAAACTTGCAAAATCAGCATCATTGGTAGTAATTCCCCCACAGTTAGTCAAGTCCCATCAACACAACTTCAGGAATGTCCGACGATACCACAACCCAACACAGAATAGTCAGAACACAACAGCTGAACAAGCAGTAGAGCAGAACTAGATCCTTCATCAAGTAAGCATCATTCCCTGCCTCAGCTAGCATCAGTCTTAGCCCTTCTAGTGGTCTAGAGTACCCAGCAATTGCAGCCTAAGCCCCCACTTCCTTTTATTTCTTTTCGTCTCTTTCTGTTGCCATCCACCCACTACACAAGTGGTCTGTGACCATCTGCATGCCTGCACTTTGCCTTTCCTCGGTAAAAGCAATGCATGACCACTCAGAGACCATTGCACACCCTTGGATGATGTTTGGTATCTCTTGTTGTAGCTCGACATGATAGTAGGGGCATCTGTTTTGTCCTAGTATCTCACTAGCTACCCTTTGCCTCCTTGCTACATTGTCCATCTCCCTCGATACTAAGGGCATCTGGCTTGCCCTTTGGAATTGTCTCGCATTTCCTTTGGGCTTGCACCTCTAATTGCCACGAGACTGTCTGTGGACCTTTGGCACACATTTGAGTATGGCATTCCCATTTCTATCCTACCTTTGGTGGCAAGTCTATGGACCTATCACTACAATCCTTTTATTAGCAAGCTCGCTAGCCTACTATGTCTCCCTTGATACGAGGAGCATCTCAACAGCCTTTTGGTATTGGTGGATGGGAAAATGGGGGTTGTTGATGGAGAATTATCGTTGTGTCCACTCACGTTAATAGTTCTTTGTGATCGCCACTTGTCGATTTGCTTTTGTTGGTTAACAAGGTACCATGGGGTGATTGCGGTTGATGTGGTTGTGTGGGTTTTCAGTTCACTAAGTTGGCAGCAGGATGTTGCCTAACGGCATCCTCATGCTCATGTAGTATCCTTCCCTTCAAAACAAACAAGAAAAACAAAGAAGATCTAGATTAGACTAGGTGTAGTAAGAGTAACAAAAATAAACAACGGAAAACATAAATATGCAACTAAATACTAACCGAGGGGTGGTTCCTTGCATGCATATGCCATGGGCTAATAATGTATGCAAGTTTTTTTATGATAAAATAATGAAAAAAGGAAGATACTCCCTTCACCCTTGGAGCCTTGATGTGGGGGATGGAATAAGTGGAGGCTTGACAGAGCTTCGGAGATGCATTATGGCTTTAGAATAGTGGTTGATCTCTAGTGGATCTAAGATTCTAGGGATTTGGACATGGAGGAGGGGATGAAAAGCTCTCTTTCTCTCAGAATTCTCTCCTAGGGTTTACAAACTCGGAAGAACTTCAGAAATTCCATGGAAAATATGGAGAAAGAGTTAGTGATCCTTAGTCATATGATCTAGGGCACCCCAAGGGTTCTTATCCTAAGTGAACTCTAGGAAATGTAAAAATGGGATATCTACAGATGCCCCTCCTTGGAGTTGATCTTGGAACAAATATTGGCTCCAAGGTAAGAACGATATCCTCATTGAGCATTTCCTAAAATAAGGAGCTCACTAACAAGCAATCCTCCATAGGGTTCCAAAAAATCTACATCTATTTGTTTCAAGACATGGTCGCACAGTCAAAAGATGAGAAGATAAACAGACTCAGTTTCAGGACATGATTGCACAGCCAAGTGGTTCGATAAACTAAGGGTGCCGTCATATTGAAGGCTCAGGCATTGAAGGGTCAGGCCAATTTCAGAGCTATGTGTCGTAGCCGATGTCAAGACCTATCAATCATGTTGAGTGACACTTCAACGGCATTGAAACTAAGATGACAGTGGGGAAATTACCTGATTGCCAACGAAAAGAAAAGTTAATTAAAAGATGGCATCATATTGAAGGCTCAAGCATGAAGGGGTCAAGTCGGTTTCGAAGCTACGGGTCGTAGTTGGTGTCGAGACCATGTCAACCACGTAGATGGACACTTCAATGGGACAAAAAACTAAGGTAAATAAAGAGATAATTGTTGTGGCTTCTTGTTTGAGAGCTTGCTCAGATTGGAATATTTGAGCAAGATAGGTGGGATTTGATTGGGCTTTAGGAGGATCACGCATTCTAATGGTTTCTAACACTCTTGAAGAACATTGCTCCGTTAGTGCTCCAGTTCAATGCATGAGACTAAATGCACGGATGCATGATTCAAGCAAACAATAATGCAAATGCAAAGTCAACATTGGATGCGATGAATGGTCCATATGGTAAGCTAGGCTGGTGGGGTACGGGTGGTCCCTAACCATATAGACATATGCAAGATGTGTGAATGCAATTTGTTGTGGTCAAGTGTTTTCCGTCTTCAAGCATGACCAGTACTCTCAAGAAAGGACGATCGTCCCACAACGTGACTTGGTAAGTAAAGGAGTTCTAATAATAAAGAACCAAGTGAGTGAGTGAACCCTTCCTTTGCCAAACTAGGGTTTGCCTCTTAGTCAGAGTAGTGTGTCTATGTACACTATTGGGACTCCAAAGGCGGGAGTCCATTCTCGATAGGACTTCGTATAATGCCACGGTGGGACTTGATGCAGCCTCATGGTGGGGCTTGATGTACTAACACATAGTGGGGTTTTACTTGCACACTTAGTAAAACATGTTAGTAATCAAAGGTGTACCTTTCCCTACCCTAAAGGGGTTGGCTAAGTTGCCCAGGAAAAGTATTGTAATGCTATCCTTTTACTCCCTTATGATTGAAATTAGGTAGAGGGAAGTAGTCTTGGCATCAACTAGGAGATGGATAATAGGAGTCCAGTGGATGACGATTGTGAATCATCCGTGGATGCTTTAAGCTCATTGCAGGGCAATGTCTTTATGGGGCAAAATGCACCCAAGCCGTTAAGGCACACTTGAGAAGAATGTTTAACTTCAAAATGTAATGGATCAATGGTTGCATCACCAGCCAAACCAATTGCAGTTTCCCTATTTACTAAGTTTTCACTTGTAGGTAAGGTGGATGGCATTACTTCTTCTTTTTTTGGATTTTTAAATTTTTTGATTTTTTTTTGGAAATTTTGTAATTTTTTTTGAATATTGAATTTTCTTTTTTTTTCCTTATTATTATTATTATTGTTATTATTTATTGATGATTGATGATGAGTGCAGTCATAACCCTCCTTCTTATGCATTTAGCATTACTGTCTTGTATTATCGAAGGTGAGAGAGTTGTCCCTATCATTATGCCTTGGCTTTTTGAGGTCTTAGGACTTCGTACTGGCCTTAGTTGATCATTATCTCCCTTATTTACTTGGTCCCTGAGCTTCTAAGGCTTTTGGTCCTTTGCCTATGTGTGGAAGAATGGGGGAGACTTATGGTTCAACAAGCTCTCGGCGTCAGTTATACCTTTTGTGTCGCTCGTCGGTGGATGGCACTAATGCACCTATAGCTAACCCAAGGGTTTTGGCTTTTAGTTTTCTTTTTCTTCATTTTTTCTTTTGGGGATTCTTCTCTTAGGTTATTTTCTTCTATAGATGCCTACTCATCATTGCCTTCTTGGACTTATGCTATGATAGCACATCTACTTATTCGTTGGTTGTCTCACCCCATTTTGAGTACCTATCTGTCACTGGCTTCTTGGACTTATGCTATGACGATGTATCCAACTTTCGTGCTCTCCCCTCTTTTGGGTGCTTTCTAAGTTATTTGGTTTTTTTAATGCACTCCTCCATCATTGCCTTCTTGGACTTATGTTAGGAGGCCACGTTGTATAAGACGAGCAGTTTTATGATATGCTTAAGCCCTAAGCTTGCTTTGCTCTCAACACCCGATGCAGGTATATGTGTAAATAGGACAAGGTTAAGGTTACCCTAGTAGCTCAGCTTCCTTTCTATATAGGAGACAATTTTCATCCTTAGTTGGTACTAGGTCTTTAATCCTCTTTAGGCTTTTAGCATGTTGATTGACAGGTGTAGTTATAGAGTACAGGTAACTACCACAAATTTTAGGAAATCTTCTGGTCATCCAACCCATTGGGTGGATCTTCCTTGGGTATTACAATCTCTACTTAGGAAAGCCCTGGATAATTTATTTGGCAACTCTGCCTAATGCTATAAGTTGTCAAATGTATGACTTACACTCATCAATCATTGTTATTGTTTTTTATTGCTATTTTAATCTAGCCTAGCATTCAAAATAAATAAGGACAAATAAAGGAAATGTCTAAGAAAAAAGGAGATTAATGTCTTATTTACATGTTTTTGAAAAAAAAATGGGATGACCATGCCCCTAGTCGGGCTCGATCAATTTTCTTATTGTTCTTCCCAGATGGAGGGCCATACTTGTGGGGTGATTGTAAGAGCCTACCCCTAGCATTGAGTACTGTGTAAGGGGCACATCTGTTCTTTTTTCTTTTGGTTTGCGCCTAGTCTTTGCCTTGCCATGGTCATGGTTGGACTTGTCTCGGCTTAGCTCCTTTAACGTGCCCTTGGTGGCTTTGTTCCTCTGAGTATGCATATCCTTGCTAAGGCTTGTAGGAGCGCCTTCATTGTTAACTGTTATTGGATGCTCTTTTGTAACCCTCTTCGTGTTATCCGGAGGCTTGGACGGAGACTCTTCTCTGGCGCAAACTACTTATGAGTGTTGACAGAGAGTGTTCAATGCATAGGCTGCTGGTAGAGAATACCAATGGTGACTTCTAAGTTATACCAGTCTTGATTAGCATATTCATCATAGATGGGTAGTGGCTCTGTTTTTGCAAGTTCCTTTTGCGTTGGAGGTGGCCCTTGGTTGATGTAGGCCACCGTACCTTTGATCATGATCCCTTGGACCTGCTAGTTGTCCCAAGCACTGTCGTCTTGGTTGTCGTACTAATCATAGATGGGCATGTCTTCCTAGGGTTCATTAGATGCATCAGGGTCTTCCTCTTCTTCGGCTGGTTGTTCCTGATCTGGATCAGCCTATGTGCCTTCGATAATCACTAGCTTTGGGGTAGTTGGCTCGTCGTCCTCCACAGGGACTATAAGAGAGTCAGGCAATGGATCTCCTCCCTCCACTAGCATTCTAAGAGTGTGGTTGTGTGGCACTAGGAGTGGCTGACGGTCTTGCCCCTCAGCTTCATGGTAGCTCTATGGTGGAGGGACAACATAGTAGTCCTCCTACCTTTGTTGTTTCTCTTGTTGGGCATAGTCTTGGTGAGTGGTAGGCTGCAGGTACTAGGGTTGCTGCTATTGTTGTTGTTGTCAAGGTTGCCGTTTGATTAGTTGTTGTGGTGCTTGATACTAGCATTGCCCCTACTGCTGTGGTTGGACAAACTGATTTGGATGTTGCATTAGCTGCATTGGCTACCCCTGTTGTTGAACTAACTATTCCTTGTGTTCTTGATGAATGGAGAGCTAGGCCATGTCACCTGTAATCCCTTCGAGTGCATAACCAGAGGCCTTCTTCTTGTCCTTTTCTTCATATTCCAGGAAATGTAAGTCCTTTCTATTGCAAAGGACTCTTATGGCTCTATCATACAGTTGGGAGTACGTTTGGAAGTCGTCCATCAGTAGGCTTGTCCTTAGTACTCCAGTAGTGTTTTGTTCGATGACTTCGACAACTTGATCTTCAAGGATACGACATTTTGATCTAGCCACCATGTCCCTCCATTTGCTTGCGAAGGTGGCAAAGTCCTCCTTGGGTTTCATCATTTCGGTGAGGCAATCTGTTATGGTGGGCTTGTGCTGGATACGGTGGACATATTACGGTAGGAACTTATCTAATACAATCTTGAAGTCATTGAAGTCATGGGTGGTAAGTGTGTTGAACCACCTTAATGATTCTCCTTCCAAGCTCTTGAAGAAGAGATTAACTGTGAGCCCATTATCGTGTTGATAGGGTAGGGCGTCCATGGTGAAAGTAGCTAGATGATTCCTTGGATTGCCTGCCTTGTTATACTTGGCTATCTTGGGCAACTTGAACCCGGTCAGCAAGATGAAAGATGGGAACTTGGACATGTCAAAGTCGACCAATGCCTTGGATATAACTCCCAGCTTTGCCAGTGCTTCTGATATCATCCTTTTAACATCTAACCTTGTAGTGACTGACTGCCTCTGGCCTTGGTATCCTTGGAATTGTTGAAATTATTGTTGTAGAGAGGTACTGTATTGAGGAAGGAAGGAGGGTTGAGTCAGTGTATGATGGGGTGGAGTTGCCCCTAGATAGGAATGTGAGTAGTGGCTTAGTGGGGATTGGGCAGTTTGATGGATAGAGGAAGGGTAAACTGGTGTAGTAGGCTAAGGGGTGGAGGGCTGCATTAATGGGCCTTGTGTTGGGAAATTCAATGTTAGGCTTGATGGCGTGGTATATGTGTTCCCCATGAGAGGTGTGGTTATTGGACCCTGGTGATAGTTTAAGGGAGAGGATCCATGGATATTTGGAACTTGCGGACTTAAGAGGTCATAATGGGCCATGGATTGAGCTTTGTTGATTGTCCCTCCAAGTAATGTATGTAAATTGATGGTCAAAGGGGTATTCCAAGTTTCGGCATAGCTCATCCCTCTCCCTCCACCTTGTTCAGCAGACTAGGCCATGTGTGGGGTTGACATGTTAGACAGGAACCCATGCTAACCAGTGAAGCCGCTTGTAGAAGTTGATGCCATTGACGTGCTAGAGTAGTTGGTGTGAGAATAATACACCTTTGTCATTTTTGATTGGTCTTCTCTTGTTGATCATCTTTTGCAAGATTATTACATGTTTTGACTAGAATAGGAAGAGATTACAGACTCTTTGCTACTTTTAACCTATTACAAGTCTTCTTAAAAAGAAAATTACAACTCTAATGCAAATGAAATACAAAGAAAATTTTGCAACTTGTGAGTAAAGTAACAAATGACCCAGGAGTGTTTCAGAGATCCCTGTAACCTATTATGCAA
Source organism: Posidonia australis (assembly GCA_024699735.1). Classification (NCBI taxonomy): domain Eukaryota; kingdom Viridiplantae; phylum Streptophyta; class Magnoliopsida; order Alismatales; family Posidoniaceae; genus Posidonia; species Posidonia australis. Next base: position 24,169 of record JAMKQA010025854.1, read on the forward strand.
GCAAAGGCCAAACCATCCTGCAAACAAGGCACACAGATCGTTGTCTACCTGACGTTGCCTATGTGAATGGTGTTAGTACTCGTCGTCGATAGGAGCGGCGATGGACAATGGTGTCGATCAGATAAGCAACACAGAAGCCTGTTTGTTCCAGCAGCCGAAATCTGTCCTAGACAGACCCAACACCGAACAAGCCTAATTTAAAAAAAAAGTTTCAGACAGAACATGGATTTTAATTGCCAAAATAGTTAATTAGTGACTTAGTTACCTGTGTTCACACAATTTGTTTGGGTTCTTATAGCAAAGGAGATGGCTTTTCTTCTAGGAAACTGGGGTTACACTTTGTGACCATGCCCGACCCGAGGGAGGGGTGGGGAGGAGATCACAGCCATGCCAAGATGGTGAAGGCGCAAGGAAAGGATAGAAGAAAAAGAAAAGGAGTTGCCACCTAGTCTTTTAAGGGAAAGACGAGGAAAACCACAAAAAGATGAATGCTTGGAATGCAAATGCGAAGGCTGGATGTCTGTTAACCAGATGATGGCTAAGGATTCCTATTACGCACGAGAAAGGTGTTAGGCACCCTCGTACGCCCGAGAAACTCGGTCTTTCTAGTCCTATTGCATACTAAGGCTTAGATGAATGTTTGCTAAACCTGGATCATGCTCTAATCATGCTAATGTGTATGGATGTGACAAGACTAAATGGATGTGCAAGACGTTGTGTGAAAACTACGAAGAAATCCACATGAAATCATGAGAAAGTCGTGAAAATCAAAAAGGGGAAAAATAATCCGTAGTGGGGACAAATGTCGGCCCTCGGGCCTATTACTGTACGCCCTGAGGCGATGAAATCCAAATCAAATCATAAATCTGAAAGGTAGGAATAATGCCAATCAAATCGGATAATAGATAAGAAACTCTAAAGACAAAGCAAATCAAAATCATGTAAAAGGTCATGAAAATCAAATAGGGGAAAATAATCCATAGTGGGGACAAATGTCGACCCTCAGGCCTGTTACTGTACGCCTTGGGGCGATGAAATCCAAATCAAATCAGAAACATGAGATGTAGGATCAAAACTAGTCAAATCGGATAAAAGATGAGAAACTCTGAAGGTAGAGTGAAGAAAGAAACCATGGATGAAAGGCATGGGATGTCGACTTGCTAAATAAGGATAAATGGGGAGAAAAAGGATAAAAAAAAGTAAAGATAAGTGCCTAAATGTGCAAAAACTCTAGAGAATAGCTGAAACATGGACAATGCAAGGCTAAATGCAAAGAATGAGACATATGCTCATGAATTGGGGACGTAGGGGCAATTTTGTCATTTCCCTTTGCCAGATGTGACAAGTGCTTGCATGGGAATGATGCATGGCCTAAGTTATGTCAAAATTCATGCTAAATGTCTGGACAATGTTGCTTGCAAGAAACAAGGAGAAGAAAAATCATCAAAATGATGTAAACGCAATAAATGACAAACATAAGGACTAAAACGTAAAATTCACGAAAAGAGCACGAAAATGGATGAAAAACATGTTCATGATCCTTATTCTAACATGCAAATGATGGCTCCAGTGTCAATGTGGCACAAGGATGCAAAAATTTCACTTGGATAATTTCCTGAAAAGTTAGGGACTAAAGTGCAAAATTTACATGAGTGCAAATACGGCCAAAATGCAGGGCAAAAGATCAAATCTCAGTGAAAACATTATTTGCAAGAGGATTCTGTGATTAAATGCAAAACAAGGGTGAAAAATAGCCCAAAATATGATGGAAAACATTTAAAAACCTGAAATAAGGAATTTAGAAATAATCTAAGGGTCAAAATGTAAATTTTATGTTCAAAAATGCTTTAATGTGAACTCAGGGGCCTTTCTACAAAATTTCAGGATCTGATGTGATGAAAGCTCAATTTTATTGATCATCAGTGCAATTTTTAGAATGTTCAGGGTCCAGAATGTAAATTCCACTGAGAAAAATCATTTAAGAAACATTCAGGGGCTTAAATATAAATTTCCAAGACTTAAACGTGATCAAAACACATTTTAATGATTATCAGTGCCATTTTAAAAACATTCAGGGCTCAGAATGCAATTTTCACAAAGAAAAACTTGTTTCAAAAACATCAAGGACCTGAATGTAAATTGCTGGACTTAAAATTGATGAAAACATGCATCAATATGTTAAGAATTAAAAGATGAACACTTCAGGGGACTAAATGCAAATTTCACAGATAAAATAAAGAATAAAAATTATTTTAAAACTGTAAGGACCAAAATGCAAATGTTTGGACCCATATGCAATAAAAAAGGACTGAAATGTAATAAATAAAGGATCTAATTGGAATAATTAAAAACTAAACTGAATGGGCCATAAAAGGCCCATTCGAAGATCGCCAGAGATTGCCGACGCTTTGCCGCCGGCGATCGTTTCCGGCGACCATCCAGAGGCTGCACAGGGGCTGTTGGAGCTCGTGGAGGCCCGGGGAAGCATTTTGGCTGCTTGACGAGGCTCTGGGAGGCGACGGCGAGGCTTGGGGAGGTCTGGAACGTCCCCCCCACCTCGAGCTCCAGCGAAGAGGTCGGCGACGGTGGCTGGAGCGGCGCAGGGGCACGAATCAGCGGTGGAGCGGCTCGGCGATGCTCAGGACGATCCCGGGAGTCTTCACGGAAGGCCGGCGTGGAGCGGGGTGCATTGGAGTGGCTGGAGCTCCTCGCGACGGCAAGCGGCGGTGGCCGGTGGCCGGTGGCGACGGCGGCAGCACGGCGCTGAGCAAGGGCTTCTGGCGTCGGATTCTACGGGGAGGAGGAGGAAGAGAGTAGAGGAGAGGGAGAAGAAGAAGAAAGGGGGAGGAGAAGGCTCCCTGGGAGCCTGGCCAGACTAACAGAGTCGCTGGCGATGGTGAACCCATCGCCGGTGGAGGGACAAAGGGGCGTGCAGGGAGCCTGGCTCCCTGGCGGCGCGACCTGGATGCTCAGGGAGGTCCGACATGCATGATTGAATTGAAGAGAGGAGAGAGGAGGGGACCTGTGTGGCTGTCTGGGGGCTCTGACGGCATTTCTCCTCCTCCGACGACTCTGGATCGCCGGAATGGGCTCTGGCTGGTCGGATGTGAGGGGGAAAGGCACGCTGAAAGATACCTGCACTCGTGGAGGGAAGGAATGTCTCTGGTTTCAAGGTTATTGCTTTGAAAAGTCTCTAAAAAATTCTCTCGAAAAGCATCGTCCAAAGAGTCCTCTTATTTTTGTTGACGGTAAGCTTTATACTCCGGCGAACCTCCGTAGGGCTGTCGATCCACACCCTCAACCGCTAGATCAAGCGCACGGCCTAGGGATGCCCGACGGAGATCTCGGGAGGTTGTGGATGTGCTCCGGAGATTTTGGGGTTGACCAAGTCGTCGCCAGAGAAACATGAGCTCGCCGAAATTATTTTTGAACTCTTCTATGGTTTTACGATTTAAGTATGTATTGGGCTGATTTTGGGCATACGAATTGGGCTTTTTATTTGGATTTTTGTTTTGATTTTATTTTTTGGAATTTGTTGGACTTTTTAGGGTTTTAATTTTAAGATTTTAATGGGGTTTCATGGGTTTAATTTAATTTCTTAATTTTGTGATTTAAGGTTTAATTAATGTTT